>APFE031160117.1:7927-47424 GCA_000404065.3 Pinus taeda
AAGGCCTTGGAGAGACATACTCATGTCCAACATGTAGAAGGCCATTGTTCATAGGTACCTTCAGGACACCTACAAATTCCACTATTGGGCATCAGATGGTCAAAGGTGAACAACTAGCCAGGCATATAAATGAAGAAGGCAATGCATCGTCTCAAAATCAATATGAAAATATCTTATCCACGGGCCCATTTACTACTCAACGATGGAATTCCGCTAGCATGGGCATGTTGAGTTTTGTTCTCTTTTATCTTCCAAATTGAACTCCTTTTATCTTGGTTTAATTTGGGCATCTTGTTATGTTTGAAATCAACATTTTTTACTATCAACATAGCTGATTCTAATTTCATTTCATATTTCTTCAATGTTAATTTCTATTATGTTTGCTTCTCAAAATTCTCCAATTGGTTGTGTTATGTAAAGTGATGGACACATACTAGACATGGTTCTAATTGGTACTTGAATGGTCTTTAATTGATTTCATCTTGTTTTCTGTGTTAGTTCTTGTCCAAAGTTCCATAGTTTTGAAAGGTTAATGGTGTAGTAGTTGATGGAGAACTATGGTATCTTTAATAATGTCTCATTTATGCATAAATATAAATGAATTTGGATCATCTTTTTATTAGGTTTTGACTCTACCCGTGGGATTTTATTTTCCACAATGTTGTCTAAATCTAAAATTTATGGTACCTTATCATCTGAATAATCTCTTGGATGTTTCCAAGAGTAACTGCCACTAATTCAATTGCCTATCTCCAATGCATATATGTATGTTATGGTATCTAAATAATTGTATACATAAAGCGGTAGACAGTGATAAATCAAGCTCAGTGGGATGTTTATGTGACTTCTTTCGTGAAGTTCACATCTCTGCACTCTGTTGTTGATATCAAGCAAACAAATATTGATGTAATCAAGGTTAGTAGCACTCATATTCTTGTATATCATATTCATAAATGGTGACTTTTATTTTAGAAAGGAGTTTGGAATGGAGAGAAAGGGTTGAATATGATGTTGAGGTGTTTAGGGAAATTCATCCACGACATGGAAAAAAACATTTCAGGCTCATGTACTCATGCAAAGTAGTCAACTTTTAAAATGACTTCAGCATAGATGAGATAAAATCTAGCATACACAGCTTCATATAATTTCTAAATATATTCAACATTGTTGGTTTATTGATGCAATTGTATGGATTTGGCTTGATTAAATATCTTACAAAATAAGTATGCTTTATGGAATCACTATGCACCTCTTGTTTCTACAAGTGAGTATGTAGTAATAATGTTGATGTGAATGATAAGAAAAAGAATTTAGTGGAATAATTGACTATATTGATAATAAATCCATAGACACATGGAGAACACGTTGGCCTAATCCTACAAGCCACCAAGCAGATCAAGGTAAAAGGTTTTTCTCATAAATATAAAAATTAACTAGTGGTTCCTTCCCTTAGGAGTTTGTTTCATGGTGTTCACTACATATTTTTGTCACCCACAAGGTTCACACCGAGATTTTTCTATAAGATTAGTATGAAAGTTGGAAACATACAAATTGATTGTCTAGTATACACATGGTGAAGGCCTAACTGGATAGTCTAGAAACCATTATGGAATTGGCCTTCCTGTAGATGTTATACTGGAGATTATATTTTTCTAGAGAAGGATATAGGAAAGTTGTTTCTTGTACCTACATGAAAGAAATCATTCCCATAGTTTAGAAGCATAGAGGAGTCTTAACCAAACATGGATATGATACACTACAATGATTTTGTATCTATGTAAACCCCCCCACCCCCCATTCACTCCAATAAAGGCAAGCGGTTACTATGTTGACGTAATTTCCAAGAATGGCTATGAAGATGTTATTCATAGGGAGAATGCACTGAATCTTGATTACAAGTGTGCAATCTAACTCTGGTATTGAAATTTCTATTGGTGGACACTTACTGTCATAGGAAATGGAAACTCAGGCTGTGATAAAGGTTTTGATTCTCATTAATTTTCATTGGAGGAATTCCATAGTTCAAATGAAACAATCACAAAAATAAAGGAAAAAAAACATTTCATGCCTTTGGATGGAAAATAGTGGACATAATCAGGTGTAGCACACCTTTTCTCGGCCTTTGAGGATAGTGGTTACCACTTGTTGTTCCTTAGTGCTCATGTAATTTCTTAGGCATATCTTTGAAAGTAGTTCCTTGTCAATGTTAAGTAGGATGACAAGGGCAGACCTGATGGTCGTCTTGTAATCACTCCACATGGATTATTCCAATCCCTGTATTGAGAAGTAATATGAAGGGCTTCTCATGAATTCAAGTTTTCTTGCATTCGTTTTTGGAAGCTTATTTGAATCCTGAATAAATTGAGGTGCACTGTATAACATTAAGCATATCTAGGTCTTGCTTCATTCCCCTCGATCCATTATTGACACCAACCAAAGCTGTCTGAATGCTAGGTTTAAAGGAACCACTAAAATCACTTCATATTTGAAGCCTAGCTTCTAAAATGCCTTGCCTCTTCATTTCGACTAGCATGTCAACATAATAATTTATATGGTTGAATATAAGGGATAAAGGATAGAGTGGAAATTTCATCCCTATGTTGGAAATCATTGGCTAAGATGTTAACTCTCATTTGTTCAAAGTGTCCATTTGAGAAGATATTGAATTGTGTCACTGTCAAGCTAGTGACTGAAATACATTGTGGATGACTTTTTTTCATATCGACATGCAAGTTTCTTATCACATGCAAACATGAATGTCTTGTTCCTTTTGTTTTGATGAATTTTGATGTGATATTTCCAACAAGAATATTTCAAATCATTCTTATATTCTAATAGAAAACTTAAAAGTGTATTATTTTGTTTCAAACTATATATACATATTAATGCATTTTATGTATCTTTGTTTATGACAATTTCTACTAGCTTAGAATAGTAAATCAAAACAAAGTTTACTAATGTCCACTGAGAGAAAGTTTATTAATGTCCGCAAGTGACCAAATAAGTTAATGGGACTAGATTAGTGATTTTGAGTCACAATAGCAATGTGGGAGTTCCAAAGCATGCAACACATAACCATGGATTAAATGCTTTGACTACCATGGGGAGGTACTATGGAATTTCTGCAGAGAGTGGAAATGCCTTCACTTACTATTGGAGTATGGCTACATAGTGCATGTATATTTGTGTGTATAATATTCATGTCTTTCTAGTCTAAGAAAGGTCAACACTTCAACAAATCTTGCAACAACTTTTCATGCCAGAATATGTGTACTTAAAGACAAAGAGCCCATATGATGTGAAGTGGAATCCCACCACATAACATAGTAACTTTTACTATTGTTCAAATGTGTTCTACTGTGGGCATGGAAAATTGCACTTTTAGATAGTATATCTCTAAGCTTTAACACTATAATCTTTGACTAGAAATTTAGCATGGTAAGCATTTGCAAAATTATTGATTTGAAATAGCCTATGTAGGAATCTCTCTCGTCTCCCTTGACAAAAGTAACATTTCCAAAAACCAAAAACCAATATTAGAATGGTGTGCAACTGCAAACACATGACACAAGAAAACAGGTTGGAAATGATATATTCCTTTCATATATAATATATGATTTGGGAATTGTGAATAATGAGTATGTAAAAGAAAATAAAGAAACCACATGTTATTGGTTCAAGAGAAAGGACTCATAGATATAAACAAAGATGATCATTATGTTTCATAAATAGAAGCCTACACTATTTTTACAATCCATAACATCAACACAAACCACTTAGATTATCTCTGTAAAACATAACAAGAGTGGATACAAAGCAACTGAAGGATCTGCACTCCTTCAACTTTTTAATTTCTATGGTTTTCGTAACCAATAGAGTGATAAACTATTGGATAGTAACTATGAGTAGTTAAAACTTCTCTTTCCTGTAGCTAGGCATTGATAAAACTTAAATAATCAGGTAAAACTGTAAAATACCATAATCCAACAAGCTAAACAAACACATTCAAGCTCAATAAGGAGACTATTTGTGTAATCTTGCAGAGCACTAGACTGATCCTCGCAAATTAGATATATCCTTGAAAATTATAAGGGTACCTTTGCAAAGCCAAGAGGAGATTTTCCTTGACATTTGCAGGTTGGACTAAGATTAACTTCCATAGTTTCTCAAGAGTGTCATAATACACATAACAATTGATAAACCTATTATCCAACAAAGTGATAATATTCGAAGGATAACGGAGTTGCCCAAAGCCCAACACGCTTTAATCTATATGTTATATGTATATCTTATATATCTATATTATATATATATATATATTATATATATATTATTTATATATATATATATATATATATATATATATTATATATATATATATATCTACATATATATCGATATATATCCTAGGCTACTACTATAAACATACGGAGACCCAAAAATTAATTCACATTCCCGTGCACTATGATGTTCTCATACAAAACCTTGTAGAGGCTACGATAACATATGATATTATACCTCGATGACCAATCTCTATCAATGAAGTATATGCTTTTTTTATTTCAACACCTTTATGTGACATCAATAAAGAGAGGGTGAGGCACTTAATGATGTAGAGGAGACCTAAGTGCATTGTAATATACTCTTCCTCCAAAGGCTCAAGACTACAAATACAATTTCAATTAGCTCTCAAACTTCAAGACTACAAATACAAGTTCGATTAGTTCTAAAACCAAACGAGGTGTTAAGGTGGAACAGATTACACATAATGCAAACTTCAAAGCATGAGTGCACTAATATACAAACTAAAGCATGCGCTTCAATACTTTGAAATATAAAGAGTGAGTAACTGTTCTGATTCCATCCGAGCAAGTCCCTATCAGTTTCATTTAGAAGGGTGGCAATGGTTTCTACGCCTCATTCTGTTCTTTTGTAATAGGGGGTGTTGTGGGGTTTGGACCCATCAAAACAAAAAGTGATGCCTTATATCAGTATGCCTCAAACCATTAACATAAATATATACAAAACTTGAAGAGTTAATAGGTTCTTTCACATAAATGCTGAGCTTTTGGGAATCTCAACATCCTAGTGATTTATTTCTACAATATTTACAAGATTGTAGGGATGTAGACCCATTGATCCCTGAATCTGAAATAATGTTCATGGTTTGCTTATTTTCAAGAAAGGAACGTAGTTAAGGGGAACAATATTTGTTTGTTTGAATGAATTCTTTCATTGGAAGGTCACTTTTTGTTGATATATAGAAACATTACTATGGGAAAGGTATGATTTTCACAATCTCGTTTTTCCCTTCTTTGAAACCATTTTTTCTATCCCTATAAAATATGTTTGGATGCAGATAAGTGGCTTCGCAATTTACCTTCTAGGTATCTCTTTGAAGGAACATTCTGGTAACTCGCTTCAAGAGAAAATCCTTGGTATAGCCAAATTACAGACACCCCCTATCGGATAGGGATACCTAAAATAACACTTAAATGTAAGAGGCCAATTGTATTCATTGGAACGAAAGATGGAACTAATAAAAGGATGATCCAACTAAGTGTTTCTATATTTTGGTTATTTATAATGATGAGTGGTGTAATGGTTGGAACCACCCTTTTTGAATATGGCCAAACTCCTTAGAGTGGAAGGAAGGGCTTGAGCACTTAGAACATCTTGAATTTTTAAGTAGTTTTATATCTATATTTTGCCTCAATTTGGATTTTCCAAAAGTTAGTTTGTTAGAGAAAAGCCCTTCAAATTCTTGTGTAGTGGTTTGCCTAAGCATCTAGTTCCTTTCTCCCCTTTTTTATTTAGTGCAGTGTTGATTTCAATTA
This sequence comes from Pinus taeda, assembly GCA_000404065.3. NCBI lineage: Eukaryota > Viridiplantae > Streptophyta > Pinopsida > Pinales > Pinaceae > Pinus > Pinus taeda. The sequence goes on from APFE031160117.1 coordinate 13,765, forward strand.
CACTATGATGTTCGTGTCAATTTCACAGGAAATATAGCTAAGGCTTTGGTCTTTGTGTGGCCACAAAAAGGCCAAAAGCATGATATAGTGTACTATGCACCACATATTCAACAACATTTGTTAACTTGGAAAATATAACATAGCATTCATTATACTTCTGCCAGCAATGTGACAAATTTCAAGACAAATTCCAATAAAGGGGAAAATTACATTCAATATATTATTTACTATAATTGGGCTACCCCGAGTAGCATATGTTTTGTACCCATCAGAGAACATGCATGAAAAACTATATAAATTAAGGTAGTGGAAAATCAAATTATTATCATAGGAGGGTCCTAGTGGTCATCATCATCTAAGGCTATTCATTGGAACCATTACAAGATAGCGAAGGTCATCCCCAACTTTGAAGGGATACCGCTAAGTCTCTCTCCACATAGACAATGAATGCTCATCTGCAAATTCTCTATGTTTTTTTGGTCACCAAGTCTAGCAGAGTAAGTATCACATTTCAAAAAAGAACCCTAAGGAACCTAGGCCAAGTCCAGGCTTTTACCCTCTCTAATGAATCCACTTAAGGTACAAAAAATAGACTCGATCTAAGATTTCTGGCTGAATATCACAGGATGGAACCATTAAGAGGAACAAATGAAGATTTGGCCACATAGATGAGGCCAGTCTAGGCTTGCAACCTCTCTAATGAATCCACTTGAGGCACAAGAAGTAGACTTTGTGATAAGGCATGCATATCTAAGGGATTAATCCTCACCAAAGAAAGCATTATGGGCTACCTGAGGTCGATTTCAAGGAACAAAAGCATAATCAAGTGTAAAATGGTAGAGAAATAATTTTAGGTCCTGGTTTTTAAATGGCAGTCCCCTTTGTGAAGGTGCTTGTGACATCGACCCATCCCCAATTTAATTTCAAGACTATTAACGTCTCTCATAGAAACGACACCTAATTCTAGTCATGTAGACTTTAGAACGTGTGTAGGCTTCATTGATCAAGTCTGGTACCATTGCGGTATTATTTAGGACAACAAGTTTGAGCTAGGAATTAGCAAGCAATTAGAAATTAGAACCTACTTTGTAGCAATCCACATGAAGGATACTTGACCACCATGATGTAGTAAGTAGAATGAATTGTTAATTTTAAGTAAAAATGGATGTTTTGTGCTTAAGAGCAATTCGCTTCAATTTCTTTACTAGCCCAATATCAATATCTAGTTTAGCAATCACATCAGCATGATAGTAAAATGAAGATAGAACATAAACATAAAAAATAGAAGACAAGCCAAGACAAGAGGACACAAGATGTGGTGCCATCCAAGGACAAACCCCAATGTGGTGAAACCCTTGATTAATTCATCTTATATTATTCAATAGTTCAGTAGATAGAGAGATAGTATAAATTACAAATATGATAATTTATCACAGCAGCAGAAAAGCCCTAACCAAAAAAGTCAACGCTAGTCAAACAAGGAAGAATCCTTCATCTAAATAGCTCGATCAAGCCCAATCAACTTCGGCCTCCAACAACAAGCTCAATTAGCCCAAAATAGTTGAAAAAAGTCCAGTCGAAAACTGGTCAATGAATGTCAAACTACGGACAGCCCTAGGGAAATCAACGCTCGTCAAATGAGAGGTTATATCACCTTGATTTTAGTGCTTAGTTCTACGACCTACCAAGGATAAGATACCTCACCCAACCTGTAGTAAAAAGGATGTCGACATTGGTTAATGTAGTCAAACAATAAAAAGTTCTCCTTCCTTTACACGTCTGAGAAACAACTACCCAGATTATTGTACCCAATCGAGTGAGGAGAGAGAGATGTGAGAAGATGAGATGATGATGAAATGACTTGAGGTCTCATCCTTTTATATGCAACATTGAGGATGTGTTGGGGGTTTGAATGCCTATTTTGCTTACTGTCCAACCTTGACAATTTGTCCATAATATAAATAAATTCATATCTTCATTTTTACATGTCAAAATAAGAGGATAATTAAATCAATCCTACACCTCTCGGAGAGATGAATCCAAGAAAAATATCAGCGGCCATAAATATGACGACCCATGTGAATTTTGGCCTTAGTTGCCAATTTTAAGACTCCCTCGCAACTAAGGGGAACTCCATTTGCTAATCCATCTACTAGTCGATACTATCTCTACCAACAATGCACTCCTCTGCTCTATTGAAATATGAAGAAGAATAAGTAATCAAGAATGCATCATACCATTCACTCCTAACCTGACATTAGTCTTAGATAAAAGAGTGTCTCATACCACTCTTATTTACCCAATGTCATTTCCAATCAAAAGAGAGTGTGTCATACCACTCTTACTGACCCAGAGTCAGTTCCAATTTATCCTAGATTAATATTGGTCATCCTAGCATAGGGAGTATGGCAGTGCACTATGCGTCCATCGATAGTACTATGGTCCCTATGCTCATTTCCCTACTCATTGGCCAGATGAGAGGTACATCCCATGACTCCCAGGCTACATGGGTAGGATGTCTCAGGAGGAGAAGGATGAACCACTCATCCTACCTACATATCACCACAAGGTATCACAGGGGAAAACTGAACCACTCACTCTCTACACAACCACTCACCCTATGGTTTGTCATCACTCCAAGAGGTACCCCAAGCCCACCGGAGCTCCCAGAGCTCAATGTCCATATCATATAGGACCCTCATAAGAGGGTTTCTCCATGACTCCAAGTCATTCTAAGAAGGCTAAGAACTTGACCTTCTCCAGGGGCTTTATCAAAATATCGATGACCTGCTCATCAGTCCCAATGTGGTGGAACCTTATTTCTCCTCATTTTACCATATCCTAGATAAAGTGGTACTTAATATCTATATTCTTGGAGCGATCATGAAAACGAGATTCTCTGGTAATCAAATCCCGATTTGATTGTCGCGGAGCATCATGATGGCATCCAAAACATGTCCAAAAAACTTGTTGAATAGCTTCCTAAGCTAGAAAAAATCACAGGAGGCGATACTAGAAGCTATGTATTCAACCTCAGTGGTGCTCAAGATAACCAATTTCTGCTTCCTTCTCATCTATGATATCGAAGAAGAACCCATAGAAAAATAGCACCAAGAAGTGCTCTTGTGATCTGCCACACTGTCGGCCCAATCAGCGTTAGAATAACCATGCAACCTCACATCTTTGGTAGTGTATCTTATTCCATTGTGATTATGCCACGAAGATATCTCAAAATATTCTTGGCACTAATCCAATGTATATGATTAGGTTCAACCATATATTGGCTCAACGTATTAACTGCAAAAAATATGTCCATATGAGATTTCACCAAGAACATTAGTGCTCTTACAAGTTGATGATACTCAAAAGAATTTCCTAATTCAAGTCCAACAACACTACCACATGAATTCTTGAAGTTTAGTTCTATTGGGGTAGTTATAGGCTTGCAGTGTACCATCCCATATATTTCCAATATCTTCACAACATATTTTTCTTGAGGTAGGAAAATTTCTCCTGTATTTTTCCTGACCTCTAGCACTACGAAGTAGTGCATTATTCCTAGGTCCATCTCAAATTCAGAAGCCAACTCTCTCTTACATTTGTGAATGAGAGGGTCTGTACTTGTTAGAAAGAGGTCGTCCACATAAAGTACCAGTATGAGAGGTTTATCACCTTCAAATTTAAAGTAAATGTTTGGATCGACGTCACTTCTAGTGAATCTCAACTTCATCAAATAGTTATCAATCCTCTCATACCAAGCTTAGGGTGCTTGCATCAAGCCATAGAGATATTTCTTCAACCTTCATACATGAGATTCTCTGTAATGAACCTCAAACCCTTGATGTTGTTCCACATAGACTTCCTCTTTGATTGAACCATGCAAGAAAGTTGTCCTGACATTCATATGATGTAGGTTCCATCCTTGCTAGGAAATAAGGCTATGATCAAGTGGATGGTAGTGTATCGGGAAATAGGTGAAAATATGTCATCATAATCTACACCTTCCTTTTGAGAGAAACCTCAAGAAACAAAGCGAGTCTAGAACTTTTCTGCACTTCCATAAGCTCCATGCTTGATTTCCTAGAGCCACTTAGAGGTGACAATAGATTTGTCCTAGGGTCTAGGGACCACATCCTAGACATCACTCTTCATAATAGACTCGTATTCTTCATTCATAACATCCTTCCATACTTGTTGCTTCAGGGATTCTTCAAATGATGAAGGCTCATTTTGAATGATAGTGTTCATGATGGTTAAGTATCCTTGATACATGTTTGGTTTATTTCTCTCACAAAATATACTCCTTGGTGCAATATGTCTCTCGGCATCTTCGAGAGTCTCCTTGAGCCAGGAATATCTCCTATTGGAGAAGGAGGGCTCTTTGGGAGGAGGATCAATAGGATCTATAGGTTCATCAATATGAGGCATCATTTCATCCTCCTTTTCACCTTGCTTTCCAGTGTCACCGTCTTTGTCCTTCCTTGGGATAGGAAGGTTGTTGATCTTCGTGGGGGCCATATCTTCATCAAAGGTGACATCATGACTTATCTCAACTTCCCTTTGACCAACCAGATAAATTTATATATCCCTTATAATTTTCACTATAGCCCACAAAGCTTCCTTTCCTCGCTAATGCACCCAATTTGCTTCTCTTCTCTTTCAGCACATGAAAATATACGGGACTTCCAAGAATTCTGAAATGAAGACATTGAGTGTCTTACTAGTCAACATTTTCTTCTGGAGTTTTGGAGTCCAATGCTTGATGAGGGCATTTGTTTTCAACATACACGATGGTATTTATAGCTTCATCCCATAGAAAATTTGGAACCCCTTGATCATAAAGCATGGCACAAACAAATTCTACAATAGTATGATTCTGCCTTTCAGCTACACCATTATATAGTCCTTTGATTAAGACAAGAAGGAAGAAGGTTGAGAAAGCATCATCCTCACCCAAAGGACCACTCAAGGCAACACCTAAATCACCTCAATTTTCATCTCCATCAGTTGAGATAGAAGAGGCACAGATTGCACAAGAGGCTGAAGTGATTGAAGAGGTACAATCAGTACAAATTTATGAGCCTGAATCCATAGCCATTATGTCAGGGGAAAGAAAGAATTAAGGTCCCACTATAGTAGAGGATGAATTCAAGAAATCTTTCTAAAGTTTGATTGAGATGGTTAAAGTCCTCTATGAAGAGAGGAACACCAGAATGGTTGGAGAGAGTTCTAAACCTCCACATGGAGAAGGAAGAGCAGAGGAAAAAAAAGATGAGAATAAGGATTCCAAAGGGAATGGTGGAAAACAACCTCCATCTCAACCATCCTCATCATCTTCACCATATCACACAACATCATCTCCCACTACCACCACTTCCCTTACTCATTCCAAAACCCTAAAGGAAAAAACTCGACTACTGAAATTGGAGATAAAATTCAAACTTTCTCATGTACAATGGAGAAGTGAATGTAGAAAAGTTAGACAATTGGATTCGATAGTTGGAGGTATATTGTAGAATTTAAAACCTTCAAGAAGAAGACATAAAGATCCAATTGGCCTCACTGAGGCTAGAAGGAGTTGCACTAGTTTGGTGGGAAGTAAAGACTCAAGAGGAAATGTGAATCCATGGTAAGATATCCATTTCTTAGGTTGAATTTGTTCCTGCAATTAAAATATATTTTTACCATTTAGATTATATGTAAAAATTCATCATGAGTTGGCAAAAATTTAGGCAACTAAAAGGCCAAACTATCCAAGACTACACTCACGAGTTTAGGAAGAGGGCTTTATTGTTGAGAGTAAACTTGAATTCATGAGACACACTCTTGAAATATATTGGAGGTTTACATTCATATTTGCAACATACAATCCTTATGTTTAACCCAAGTAATTTAGATGATGTGTGCAAGCCTCACATCTTGAGGCAAGGGGAAAACAAAACACAAAGGAGAAAGGTGGAAGTGAGGGTAACAGAAAAGATAAGGGAGGAAAATGGAAAGGAAAGAATAATGTAAGTATAAAAAAAGAGAAGGAAAAACTCACATGCAAAAAATGTTCAAAGACTGGCCATGATGAAGACCATCGTTGGCAACTTCATCGAGAATTAAAACTAGATAGATTGAAAGCCAAAGAGAAGGGAAAAATTGTTGTTATAACTTAAAAAGATTTAGGGTCAGATTCAAGAGATGAGATAAGAATTACGGCTATGGGTTTGAAATTTCAACATGTTGAAAGTAATAGTTCATCAAATAGTCACAACAACACTCCAAATGAAGACAAAAGGGAAGAGTTGTTCACTGTCAGAGTAATCTCAAAACATACCAAGATTGATGCACTCTTCGATAGTGGATCACAAGCAAACCTGATTTTAGAGTACTTAGTTAAAGAGATTAAAATTGAAACTGTACCACATCACAAACCATACCCTTTGGTTTGGAGAGTTAAGGATGCCAATTTACAAGTTTCAAGGAAATGCATTTCGAGATTTGCTATTACTGCAAACTTTGTTGATGAAGTCGAGTTAGATGTGGTTCCACTTGACATTTCTAGAATTATCCTGGGAAGTCCAAATTTGTATGACAGGAAAGCGTTGTTTCATCCCTATGAGCATAAATATCATTTTCTTAAATATGGGGTGAAGTATATTGTGAGAGCTCATGCAAAGAAGCTAAACATTTCTTTAGTTAATCCAGGGAAAATGAAGAGGCTAGTGAACGCAAGCTAGAACTTGACATTGTTGATGATCAAACAACGAAATGTTTTGAATCATACTTTTCATAAAGATGCTTATATTTGTAATGAGTTGTTTCTGAATGATAACAGGATGCCATTTAAACAAGGTGAAAAACATTTGCAGCAACCAACATTGGTGTTGAGCGGTCTTGAAAACAAGGTGCTGGTGCGAGAAGTTGCAAAGGTCAAAGAGAAGAGGACAAAGCAACTTGGCAAAGAAGGCATCAATTTCACAAATGTTCATTCATAGTTTCCAAAAGGAACATTATAACGGCAAATAAACTTGGGCAAGATTCGACTCAAGTATAAGGCAAAAGAAACTAAAAATCGCGATAGAGACAAAGTGCAAGGTGAGAAAGATTCCAAGTTTCCTTTGATTATTGACCAAAGTAGGAACAATATGTTTTCTTCAAGATTAGATTGGTTCTACAAATTCAAAAATATTGCAGCATCACTGTTTTGGAGAATTTAGCATCTACGGATAAACACTAATTCACTAGACAAGTAGTTGTGCCTAGAACAATAGTTTAAGCAATATATAAGAAGAGAGGATAGAAGGCTTACCTGTAGTTCTGCTTTCCTCTCATCTCCCTTGTATCGATTCTGTCGCTCCTTCCTGTACTTAATCCACTTGAAAAATGCCCTGTCAACACAACACAAGATGAAAACTGATCAAAGCATACGATCCATTGAATATAAATGAAAGGAATCAAAAGCAATTCATACATATAAACATTACAAAAGATCACATCATATGGGAAAAGGTCCAAACAATTTATTAGATAGAAGAGGGAATTGAAACCAGCAGTGTCTGATTCAAAGTGATTCCTTCAACTTGGATCCCATCCACATCACATTAAAAGCAAGATAAGCTTGTGGAATCACATCATTTGCTCCAAATTCAAGTCTCATAATAGCATTATCTCCTTAATATTCAACATAATCCATCTAGCCAGCCAACCAACCCCTGATCACTTAGATGAGTGGTCAATTTATAGTAGGATGGAGGAGGTTTTGTCATAAATGGTGGCATTGAATGGCCTTCAATACTTAGAATTAGTTCCATGGAGGAAGGCAAGAGAGGATAGGATGCACCTTAACTCATTCCTCATCCATTTTTGAGCTCATAGGAGTAGATAATTGAGGGTAACTTCTAGCTGACTCCAAAAGATAAGAATATTCCCCAAACCCTAATTGAATTTACCTCAAATTCGCCCAACGTAGCCTAAAGAGGGCTTAGGTGCTCTATAGAGAACCCTAACAGTGTATCTACCTACTCTGTAGAGCACCCTTGCAGTGTATCTACCTGCATTGGTCCCTTTAGAGACCATTTATGGATGTCTTAGGTCATGAAACTTTCTGGGAAGAAAGCATTCAAAGGGTTGACTTTTTAGCACATGAAACAACTTAATTTAGGGTTTGATGAGCCCTAAAACATTGACCTGAATGTTGGGATTTGATGTGCCCAAATGGATCTGCAAAAGTTGTTGTCTAAAGCATGAAGTCAGAAAAATGCCAATGCTGAATGAAATGCGTTACTGTGTGATGAGGAGGTATTGAAGTGGAAGATGGCCTATCTCAATTACAATACATATATCATGATATTTTATTTTACATGAATTATTGAGGGAAGGCATACCCATGCTAAGCTTATAAACTTTCATTACATGTACATAAACAGTCGTCTACAAATATAGACCCATGATTGAAATGAATATCAATGTAAATCTATTGTACATATGATCTAATACTCCTAATATCACAACCCAGATGGATGAAACTAGACCTGGGGTCTTCAATCTCATTCAACTATTCACTCAAGTACGAGATTAAACATGTGAATCTGTGATCTGAAGTCAAACATGGAAAGACACCATATGATTAGTAGCCGATGATGTAAGTTGTTAACAAATGTGAGAGAAATCTCCCATAATGATAATGATCTTCAAGGTATTGCAGTACATTATGCATGGTGTGAATGGATGAATTGATGTTGAACACCATACAAAGTCTTCTGGTTGAAGACCATTGATGTATGCCTATCGCCGAAAGTGAGAAACCTGCCATTGATGCATGCAAGCCTCAAGGTACTGAATGGGTGTTTCTAAGTCAACTTCTTAGATAATGAGTTGATGTTGACAAGAAGCGACTCGTCACAGGAGTGCCTTGATGTATCCCATGTCAATGACAGGAAACAGGTGTAGTGATTTCAGAGATGTAATTTGACTGACGATGGAAGGTTCAAGAATGGAGGTCATCAAAATGAAGGTTTATGGCATTGCAAAAGATGGATTTTGACTGAATGACTTCTCTTGAACATGTCGGCGACCATTGACCCAAAAAAAAGTGATGGATGGTATGATAGACCAATGGTGTAATAACCATCAAGCTAATAACCCAACCTAGATAGTCATGGTGATGGAGTGAAAGTGTCACGTTCAAGAGTGACCTAGTACCATAAAGTGGTTTTCCCCTTTTTCCATTTTCCTGAGTCATTGTTGACCAATACCTCTTTATTTTTATCAAGCTTGAGGATGATAACATATGCTTGTTGTATAATTACACCCTTCAGGCAAATCCATCACCATTTGATGTTTTAATGAGTTTAGCGAATGTAAAACTCGGTCTTGTCTAAATGGACAAGTTTATCACTATTTGATGTTTTTAACAAGTTTAATGACGAAGATAACTCAGTCCTTTTCATGTTTAGAAAGTTTGAAAAGGTACAAAAAGAAAACTCAACAAGTTATTTTTCATAAATTAATCTCTAAAGTCCAAAAAATCACAAAATAATACAAGAGAGATATCATTTCCAATCCGTTAACGAGATGGAAAGGACAAGCACTCGGCAATCTTTTCATATTTAGAGAGTTTGAAAAGAGCTTAAATATGACTCTACTTTGGGGAATGAGTGATGTCTAGGGTAGCAACTAGTTCTAGTGATGTTGGAACTTCTAAAAACATGTTGATTTATGATAAGAACCTAGCTAATAAAACCACTCATTACAATTGTTCCTCAAAAAAGGGTAAAACAACCAAGTGAAAGCGTATGATTAGCCAAAGGGATGGTAGCAAAAGCATGAAAACAACCAAGGATCATCTGACGACAAAGGCTGATAGAATGCCAATCATGAGGGTTAAAATGGAGATGGGTTCATTTTTACATAAGCATGAACCATGGGAAACTATGCTTGGATTTAGTTTCATGTTTACACAAGCTTGAAATGGAAAAATATGCTTGGAACTAATTTCATTTTTAGACAAGCTTGTAATGAGGAAAAACTTTGCTTGAATTTAGTTTCATTTTTACACAAGCTTAAAATGGAAAACTATGCTTGAATTCAAGTTCATTTTTACACAATCTTGAAATGAAGAACTATGCTTGCGATTTGGCTACATGCCCCTAGCATGATGAAAGGGAGAGTCTCCTGAAGCCAAATCGAAATCATTGCAGTGAAGGAGGACAGTTATCCAACACCTTTTTGGCTTGGTCCAAATAGGGACAAAGGTGAATGGGGTGATTCCCTTCACATAACCTACCGCGAAACATAACTTTACCACTTGGTGCATGCCCCCTATGCTTCATTACATTCACCTTAGTAGACTACTAGTGGCTATATGTGTTGGCATTATGTTTCTGGTATGGTTATATGTTACAGATGTTGTACTTGATGGAAACACACATGGCATGGCTCTCAATATGATGAGAATTAAGAAGTACGCAGGAGAAAAGTTCACGGAATTTTATGCAGAGAAAAGTTTATAAAAGTTTATTCCATGTGGAGAAAAGTTCATGGAATTTTATGCAGAGAAAAGTTTATTTCATGTGGGAAAACTTACCTTTGGTCCATGGTAGTTAGTCCTTGGAATTTGAACCTATGGTTTTTGGACCATGGCATCTCGACAGACGTGTTGATCCCTAGTATTGAGTTGACGGTATTGGTTTGTTATGGTTTTGGCCCGTGGTATTGGTCCATGATTTGAGGAAGAGCTTGCCTATATAAAGCAAAGGAGATCATTTGGCTTGTGTATGCTTTTGGGTTGAATATGTTAAGATCTGAAATATTGGGTTATCGTTTCAAAAGCTTGATCTATATGAAAATGAAGTGGAAAGCGAATCTGTGAAGGGTGATCTCTCGAGCGCTGCAACTGCGGAAGTGCGGAGGTGCCGCAGGAGACGCCATAGGAGGTGCCGCAGGAGACACCGCAGGAGGCGATGCAGGAGACGCCACAGGAGGCGCCGCAAGAGACGCCACAGGAGGCGCTACAGGAGACGCCGCAGGAGGCGCCGAAGGAGACGCCGCAGGAGGCGCTGCAGGAGACGCCACAGGAGGCGCCACAGGAGATGCCACAGAAGGCGCCACAGGAGACGCCGCAGAAGGCACCGCAGGAGACGCCGCAGAAGGCACCGCAGGAGACGCCGCAGAAGGCACCACAGGAGACGCCACAGAAGGCGCCGTAGGAGACACCACAGGAGGCGCCGCAGGAGACGCCACAGGAGGTGCCGCAGGAGATGCCATAGGAGGCACCACAGGAAACGCCACAGGAGGCGCCGAGGCAGCGCATGGGATGCCATAGAAGGCGCCACAGGAGACGCCAAAGAAGGCGCCACAAGAGATGCCACAGAAGGCGCCGCAGGAGACGCCGCAGGAGGTACCGCAGGAGACGCCGCATGAGGCGCCGCAGGAGACGCCGCAGGAGGCGCCACAAGAGACGTCACAAAAGGTGTTCTGGGTTTAGTTTTCTGTTATTGTGGATCTGGTTATCTGGGTGACTTACTGGTACTTGATGATCATTTGATATTTATGGATCCAGTTTGAAAATTTATGAAAAGTGGTCCTTGAAAGAAAAGAAGTAGGGGGTTGTAGCTCCCTTCCAGGAGAGACTGGAAAACGAGAGAGAGTTGTAGCTCTCTGCAGGTTGCAGCCTGCGTACTGGTAAAGGACTGCACCAGTACAAGACCATTGTAAAAGGAGTTTCTAATTTGAAAGAAGATAGAGACATATTGCAGCAGGTGGTTTTCACCCACATTGGGTTTCCACCTTATATCTGGTGTTCTTTGATGTGACTGTCTGTTTTTCTTGTTCATGCTCATTGTTTTATGGTACTGATATGCAAAAATAACTCAAAGTATAAATAAGGAAGAATTGTTAAAAGGACTAGATAACACTGATTCACCCCCCCTCTCAGTATTATTTTCAACATACTTTTGTTTGCCCATTTGTCTGGGGATGGAATGTTATACTAGACCTATTCAACTTCATGTCCATGTTCTCCCACAATGTATTCCAAAATGCATTGAGAAATCTTATGTCCCTGTCTGAAATAATGCCCCTTGGTATCCCAAAATGCACCCAGACCTATCTAAAGAATAATTTTGTTTCTTTTTACCTATTGATGGTATTTCTACAAGGCATTAGAATACACATCTTGTTGAACCTATCAACTACCACAAACAAGTAGTTATATCCCTTCCTAGTTTATGGTAAACTTCCCACAAATTCCATGGAAATGATTTCCCAAGGATGAGTGAGTATAGGTGAGGGATGATATAAACCTTGTTTCCTATTGTTAGGCTTGTTGGTACAAAAAAGCATGCATCATATTATGAACCTAACTACCTTTTCTTACATCTTGGGCCAATACACGTACCATTCCAAGTTGGTCATTGTCTTCCCTACACCAAAGTGCCCTGCAACCTTGGAGGTGTGAGACTCTCTAATTGGTTGCAAACACTCACATTTAGGAATGCATAACTTATCTGTCATGTAGAGTAACCCTTTTTGGAGATGGTAGTCAACAATGTCACCACCATCATGCAGATGACTTTGGTTTTGAAACTGATAAAACACCTCCTTGAAGTCCTCATCCTTTGAATATGCCTCTCTGTATGCATCATGTGTGAATGGTTCCATGTGCTTCAGAGTTTTCAAAGTTGTGATCTTTGATGTGGTGGCCTTAAAAGTATGTCGAACAACTTTTTTGCATTTCCCTTCGTATACTTGATAATTAAATGAAAGCCCATCCACTTGTAAGTCTGTTTTATCTTATTATGGACCTATAGGTAATATAATGGCTAGTGTTATGTGTGGATCACTATCTCCTTTCCCATCGAATAGTGCTTCCACTTCTTCACAACTTTCTTCAACGCATAAAGCTCCTTGTCGTAGGTAGGGTAGTTAAGAACTACCCCATGAAATACTTCAAAAAAGTAGAATATATGCCTTTCGCCTTGCACCAAGGCCACTCCCATAACATACCCACTTGCATTTGTCTCCATATTGAAGGGATTCTAAAAGTTTGGTAATGCCAGAACAGTGGTTTAACTGATATTCTTCTTTAGCTCCTCAAAGGCCCTCTATTGACCCTTCCCCACTAGAAATTCTTGCCACTTTCTATTATGGTGTGGAGTGGCACTTCTACCACTAGAAATGAGGCCATGAATTTCCTCAGATATTGTGTTCCCCAACAAAAATCCTAACCTCAGAAACATTAGTAGGAACTGATCATTTCATGATGGCCTCCATCTTGACATGATTTGTCTTTAGCCCTCCCCCACCTATCATATACCCTAGATACACCAAAGATTGTTATTCAAACTCACACTTCCTGAGATTTTCTATCATTTGGTGCTTCTTTAATGTCTCCAACACCTGTGTCAAATGTGTGATGCGCTCCTCCTAGGTAGCACTATATACCACGATATAGCCCAAATAAACAATAAAAAATGAATCTATAAAAGGGCACAATATATCATTAATTAATCACATAAATGTAGTTGATGCATTTCGTACAACAAATGGCATTACTAACCAATCATACAAACTCTGTATGTTTTTGAAGCCAATCTTCTAGGTATCTTTTTCTTTAACTCAAACTTGGTGATATCTAGAATTTAAGTCTACCTTAGTGAAGTACTTCACTTATTGCAAATTATCTATCAAATGATCTATCATGGGTAGAGGGTACCTATTCTTAAGCATGAAGTTTTTCAACTCCCTATAATCGATTCACATCTTCCAAGTCCCATCCTTCTTTGGAACAATGATGATGGGTGACCCACACGGTGATGTACTTGGTCAAATGACACCTTTTTTCCAATATTTGTTGCAATTGTTTCTTCACCTCACTTGCTTCTATAATATATTGTCTGTACTGCCCAATGTTCGGCAATGGGGAGTCCAATAATAGATTGACCTTGTGCTCAACTTCCCTCTTGGGTGGTAACACTTTACGCTCCTAAAACACATCCCTATATGCTTGTAGTAACTCTTACATTTATTTTTTTTCTTAGTACAACCCTCCAAGAATGTCTTACCTCTTACAAACTCTTCTACAAATTTATTTCCCTTAAAAATAGTAAAACATACCTCTTGTTCAAACTGATCAATTTCTTAGCTTGGTTGGCACTTACCAGTGAAAGTTTTGACTTACCTTTCTGTGCATTGATGGTGAACAATTTTCCATCCTTAACGAGTCATTCCTATTTGGTTCTTCGCATGAATTTTGCATCTCACAAGTACATGCAGGGATTTCCAAACATGACTCCACATACATCAACAAGAAATACATATAGTTCTACTTCATCAATAAAATCAAAATTGATGGCAAATATAATTTTGCATTATTTTATTACCTTCAAATTTGCATCCTTATTTACCCATCCCAATGGATATGGGCTTAGATAATCACGAACATCCAATCCTAATTTGTTGATTAACTATGTTACAATGAGATTCATCTATGATACTAAGTCAAAAAAAGCATCAATATTTATCTTCTTTATTTGTATATTTATGTGGAAGAGTTTGGTCATTTATTTCTCTTCTTGTTATTGAAGGATACTAAGATGCATACCTTCTACACTGGCATATAGTCAATCTTCTCATCCACATATGAGTTGTTTCCAACTTTTTGTCGAATCAGTTTCCATGATATTTTTCTTCTTATTTCATTTATTTTTGTTCTTCAAGTTAAGATTTGGATGAAAATTTTATCACTCCTCCTATGTATGGCCATCAATGTTGCAGTGGTTTTAATGGTTGTTGGAATCTTCTTCTTCATCCTCCCAACTACTCTTCTTCTCCTTCACTATTGCAAATCAAACTTGCTTGAGTGTGTGTCCAAATGAGGTCGACCTCCCTTATATTTATAGCCTTTCTTAAGGGTCAATTAACCCTCCTTTAGGCTGACTTAATCTTGATCCTAGGCCGACCTGGTCTTGGTATTATCCATAACTTTTCCTTTGATAAAATGAATATTTATCTTCATTACAATGAGTCCAAATGGGATTGTGACACATGAATAATATTATTCTTTATCCTAGAAATATGTAGAAATACCCAGAAGAACTAAAAGCATGAAGAACATGCTTTTGACTCAAACTTGAGTATGAAACCCACACTCCAAAAATATAATTTCTTTTTCTTTCATTTTTTCTTTGTAAAAGAATATACAATGTCATGAATTAAATTACATCATAATGAAGACCGAACCTAGTTACAACTTTCAACACTCCCTCTTAACTAGGAAGATATTCTTGGTACAAGGAATATCAATCTTGAATCATTCTCATAAGAAGAGTCGGATTAATAAGTCATATTTTTTCAAGCATCTTATCATAACCAACACTATCCCTAAAGGCCTCAACTAGACGATCTCATCTTTACTTATGAGCATTATGCTAGGAGGCTTTACATGAGTTGCCACACTACCTTTCAAGGCACATAACCCATCTGGATTTCTAAAAGGTATGTCCCCTTAGGAATATTATTATCTTGGATTCCCAAATTTGGATCCTCAAAGAATTTTTTTCCTCTTCAACTATTCTTATCTTGGATTCCCTACCTCATTCTCAAAGAGAATTAGTCGTCAACTTATTTCCCTAGATTCTCTAATCCACAAGAAGTTCAAATATATATTATTATCCAATCCCCTAGACTCCATTCTTTCTTTACGACCTTCACTAAGACTTACATTTGTTAGTCCTAGTCTAGTGCCTGACCCATAAAAACAAGAACTATTTGATATCACTCCCTCTAAATCAAAGAAGACATATCTACCAAACCAAGATTACCTCTCAGGTACTCAAGCTTCTTGTTTGGTAATTCTTTAGTAATAATTTCATCTACCTGTTCATTTATAAGAAGATAATGCAGCTCCACGACCCCATCTCATCCTAGTCTTATGATGTAGTGGTACTTGTTGTTTATATGCTTCGTATTTTAATGAAACATTGGGTCTTATGTCAATCTTATGCAAGTCTAATTATCACAATGTATCCATGTAGATCTGAGTGGTCCTTCAAACAAGTCTGATAACAACTTATTAAGCCAGCAAAATTCCCAAAAGACTTCGCTTGTAGCAAACTATTCAATGCCATGGAAGATCCTAGGGTGAAGCATCCACCTGTTGTGCTTCTTTTGTCTATCTCACTGCTACCCCAATCTGAATTTGTATATCCCACGAGTTGGATCTCATTACTAGTGTATTGAAGGCATTGATATATAGTCACACAAAAATATCTTAGTATGTTCTTGGCTGCAATCCAATGGTCATGTTTTAGCTCCATCTGAAACTGACTTAGGATATTTACTGCAAAAAAATGCCTAGTCTAGTGTTTACTTGATACATCAAAGACCCAATCAGTTGTTTGTAGCAAGTAGCATCCATCAGACTAGATTTTGAACTCCTTAAGTTATTCAAATTAGTAATCATAGGAGTCATCATAGGCTTGCAATCCATCATGCCATACTTTTGTATAATATTGATAACATACTTACCTCACTTGGATTCTGCCACACTTCTAAGCCCAAGTAAAAATGCATGATCCCAAGATCCTTCGTATTGAACTCAATTGTAAATTGCTTCTTGCATTCTTGAATTTGAAGCTCTACACCTGTGACTAGTAGATCGTCAACATACAAGAGTATGATAACTAGTTCACTGTACCACCCTGATATATAGATTAGGATCTACAGTACTATTGGTAAAATCAAGTGTCAATAGATATTCATCCATCCTTGCATACCAGGCCCTAGGTGCTTGCTTTAACCCATATAGAGCCTTCTTCAATCTATAGACATGATTCTCCCTTTGATTTATTTCAAATCCTTGAGGCTGCTCAATGTAAACCTCCTCATCAATGGTCCCATTCAAGAAAGTTGTCTTGACATCCATTTGATGAATTTTCCATCCCATAGTAGCAACCAATGAAACTAGTGATCTTATTGGTGTATAACTGGCTATGGGAGCAAATATTTCCTCATAATCAATTATTTCCTTCTGTGAGAAGCCTCTTGCTACAAACCTTGCTTTTTACTTGTTTATTCTCCCATCTGCAACATGTTTTATCTTGTAAATCCATTTTGAAGTGACTATATATTTATCACTTGGACTAGGGACAACTTCCCAAATATCATTCTTCATTATGGACTAATATTCTTCCTGCATAGAACTTCTCCACTATTGATTCTTAGTTGCATCCTCATAGGATGAAGGTTATGCTTCAATAAGCCTTTTCATGTGTAAAACATATCCAAAATACCTCTTGGTATCTTACTTTCCCTGGATGTCCCTGATGTGGTATGTCCTTCTGCCTCTTGAAGAGTATTTTTTAACCAAACAAGCCTCCTCCGATTTTCTGGAACAATTACTTGTTGTATATGGTCACAAATACTATTAACATATTCTTGAGTAGGTCCTAGTTCTTGACCATCATTATCCCTAGACATATCCTTAAATATAGGAATATCTTATTCATCAGAGCCAACCAAACATCCCTTGATTTCTTGTAATCTATGCTCTCATCAAAGATGACATCCATACTCACCTCAATTCAATGATCCTCCTTGATATAGATTCTATATGCCTTTGATGAAGCACTATATCCCACAAATATTCTCTTTAGACTGGTAGGATCCATATTCTTCCTCTTTTCCTTAGGTATATGAATATACACAAGACACCTAAATATCCAAAGATGATCCACACTTGGCTTCTTTCCTGTAAATGCTTCTTTCAGAGTCATGTTGTTAAGAACCATGCGAGGAGTTGAATTTTGTAAGTTGATAGTTGTCATGCATGCCTATCCCAATATGAATTGAGGGATATCTTGATCACGTAGCATACCCCTGACACATTCTTCGATAGTACAATTCTTCCTTTCTACCACACCATTATGTTCAGGATTATAGGGAACAATGAGCTCCCTCTTGATTCATGCTTCCTTGCAGAAAACTATTAACTCTTTAGAGGTGTATTCTCCACCATTGTATAACCTTAGAATTTTTATATTTCTCTCGATTAGGTTCTCCACTTCATTCTTGAACTCCTGAAACTTTTCGAATACCTCATCCTTGTTCTTGAGAAGATATAACCAAGTATTCCTTGAGAAATCATCAATGAAGGTTACATAATACGGATGCCCACCAAGAGACTTTACAACCATAGCTCCACATACATCCAAGTGTATGAGATCTAAAATTTCCTTAGATCTAGAATCATTTCTTGCAAATGGTTTCTTTACATTCTTTCCTAGAGCACATCCCTTACATATCCCTTCATGATCTTCATTGATTTTTTGGGATGTTATTGACCATTTGACTCAGATATGGAAAAATATTATAATGAAGGTGTCCATACCTTTTATGCCATAGTTAAGAAGAAATCGATTCTAAGTGAACTAGGGCTTGAGTTAGATGTGTATAGAGTTTATACAATGTCCCCTCATGAATCCCAATCACCCTTACTTCATTGATACTAGAGCCCTTACGCCAAACCAAAAACTTGTCATCAACAAAAAAAACTATGCCACCCTTATCCTCTAGAAAAGAAATAGAAAGTAAGTTTTTCTTCAAACCTAGAACATATAATATGTTGTTAAGGTGAATGCTTCCACTTGACTCGAGCTCTAATGATGTAGATCTAATTCCTTTCACTGGATAGCTCTTGTTGTATCTAAGTTCAATATAGTGAGATGAGTTTCCCTTAGATAGGGTTTGGAGCAGACTACATTCTTTTGTCATATGTCTGGAGGAATCACTGTCAATAACCCATACATGCTCGTCCTTAAAAGTGTCGGATAATTGGAGAACAAGCTTCAATATGTTATTTCCTTTGCGAGATTGGATGTGATCTTTAATAGACAATTATTGATAGATGTAGCGAACCTTGAAACCCTTCCTTATAACCATTGCCATAGTACTAACAAAGATGGGATCTTCAATCTCCTTCTTGCACCTTATCTCTGATACCGTGTTGGAAAATATGGAGACATTTATATTAGACCTTATTTTAGACCTTATTTTCCTTATCATGATAATTACTTATGATGTTATTTGGTTCTTCATCATTTCTTTAGATTTGTTCATCAAGAAATTACCAAAATAATGAAGATCACAGAGAGACAGAATAGACAAGATATAGGCTCCAAGCTAGGGAAAAACCCCTCCAAGGGGAAAACATAGAAAATTTATTCTCTTCTTCTTTAGAATTTTCTTACAAAAGAGAATTCCAAGACCAAATACCAAATCCAACAAATCCTCCAAGCCCCAAGCCAGACCCCAACAAGATATTCCTTGAGAAAACTCCCAGGACTTCGATACTGCTTCACTACTATTGCAACTTCAACTGTTGCAACATAATTTTGGCCCTGAAATTTCACCCCCTACAACTTCTACAAAATTTCATCCTCCTACAACTAGTAGCTTCATAAACCTTAGCGAGACAAGAGAAAATATTCCTTGATAAAATTTTGACTTTTTCTCTTCTTCTTCGTCCTCCCAACTATTCTTCTTCTCCTTTGCTATTGCATATCAAACTTTCTTGAATGTGTGACCAAATGAGGTCGAGCTCCCTTGTATTTATAACCTTTCTTGAGGGTTGAACAATACTCCTTTAGGTCGACTTCATCTTTATCTTGGGCCGACTTTTTCTTGGGCTTATCTATGACTTTTCCTTGATAAAATAAATATTTTTCTTCGTTACAATGAGTCCAAATGGGACTATTGCACATAACCAATATTATTCTTTATTCTAGAAATACCTAGAAGACCTAAAAGCATGTAGAACATGCTTTTGACTCAAACTTGAACATGAAACCCATACTCCAAAAATATAATTTATTTTTCTTTCATTTTCTTTCTTTATAAATAATATACAATGTCATGATTACAATTACATCATAATGAAGACGTAACCTAGTTACAATTTTCAACAACATCACTTGCATTTGCATATGACTATGTAAACCCCCTGAATACTTGAGGAGTACAGTTGGGTTCTTTGGGGAGATACCCAACATTATGGCTATGTTTCTAAACTTTGTGGTGTACTCATGTACACTCTACCCTTGCTTCTACCTAAAGTAGTGCCACCAAATCAAATAGTCCTCTACATACCCAATAAGATAAATCTATGAATTTATGAGGGTTTTGAAGTCCTCCCACTTATTCATTGGAGGATCTCCCTCCAACCTCAAGGTCTTTGTGTGGATTTACAACCAAGTCAGGGCATGACCCTCTAATTTTAGCTCTGCAAATGAAATATTTTGTTCTTCCTCAATACGATGGACACTAAAATACACTTCTAATCACGACAACTAGTTATTTAGCTTTAGAGCACTGATCTCATCTTGGTATGACTTGATATTGACCTTTACTTCCATTTTGAATAGGGATTGTGAATGATTCACGACACTCAAACTAGGTTGATATTTTTCAATTTCTTTCTTCAGCTGGTTCTTTGTTTCTTCCCGATCTCCTGATCTAACCTTTGATCTATATTCTGCATTAGAATCCCCATCTTCTCCAAATACCATGATCATATTGCTTAGGGACGATTGAGGAGATTCATATTATGGATTATATCTGCAACTTGTGCTTCCAACCATGCAAACCTCTCCTCTATAGGATCATGAGGGTCATTCAGAGATAAATCGAATATAATTGGGGTTTTATGACTTTTAACCTAGAAGATATAGATCCCTTGCAAATATTTGTAAGTTTTAACCCTATATAGAAATTAACTGCCAAAAAATTCTTAAAATAGAAAAATAAATAATAGCGAGAACATAAAATAAATATGCAAAGATATTTTTTCGTGGATCCCAAAATTGAGACTACCAGATTGATTTTTCATTATATTTCTTTCAATGTTACAATACATATGTATACATGTTGAAGCATTCATTAACCCGAATCCATTTAACCCTGGATTAGAACATAATTGTAGTTCTCTTGACCGGATCTACAAACTAACATGGGAAGAAAACCATCATGCCCAAAACTGTTAAAATTGGCCACTAGGGCCAAATTCCATGTGGGTCATCTTATTTATGACAGCTAATATTTTTATATCAAGAGGTGTAGGATTGATCTAAAGATCATCCGATTCCAACAAGTATTCATGAAGTTGTGAATTTATTTATGTTATAAGACAAATTGTCAAGTTAACCAGCAACTTGAGTAAGCTCAGAAGCCCAACAGTCATGTCTATTCATCATCTACATTTTAGTATAAATATAGAGGACTTGAAGTCATTTGAATACACACTCTTTATGTGATCTCCTCCTCTCCACATCTTGGGTTTTTGGAGAAGGAGAGACACAAAAAGAGCACACGTTGGTATAGCATGAAGCCCTAACTGCATATGATGCCCTAGCTGATACAACGCAGTCAATAGAGCTATCCAAGACCTCGCAGTTCTTGAAGACTCCTTACACGCAGTCCTTGAAGACTCCTTACCCGCAGTTCTTGAAGATAACTTACCCGCAGTTCTTGAAGATACTTACATGTAGTTCTTGAAGACACTTATAGGCTCTCGGATGAAGGAGAAGAAGATACGCATTACAGCGGGTTAGGGTTTGCACAATATAGAAGATACACATTACTGTGGGCTGGGGTATCCGCAACGACAACTTGAATTCTTTCGTGTGGGTATAAGCATATTTGCACTATAGGAAGGTGGGTACAAACCTCAAATAGGTGTAGGATCTAGATGCTATCGTATTGTTTGGATACAGGTAGACCAGATCACGTATGACTTGATAAAGCCTTTGCAGTAAAAAAGACTTGGCATAACAGTGAGACGCAGTATCTATGGTGACAGTGATAGTAAAACAATATATACGTAATACTAAGAACTGTGACCCCTTATTGTTCTCCCTGTCTCAAATTAATGGAGATCATAATGATACTTAAGGAGCGACCTCAGTCTCTACATACATATCTTACATAATCATGTTCAAAAGGAAATTCGAAAATTACTGGAAATCTAGGCACAATGAGAAGCAGTGACAAAGGTTTCAAGCAATGTCAAGTGCTGTTGTAGCAATGACGGTAATAGTTACATTCTTAGCATAATGGAAGAAGCTGTGTCAAGAATGATCAGTTACAAAGTCATGATCTAGTTCTTGTAAGATCTTGATCTCATTAAAGATTCAAAGATCACCTCTGTGGTAACTTCTAAGAGACAGTCATGGTACAGTAATGATGTTATCAATGATTACAGCAGTACTGAAGATATCAGTGATGTAGTCGAACATCATGATGATGGATGATACAGCATGATGGGCATGTTAGTAAGGAGCAGCATAGTGATGGGAGCATCTTAGTGACTAGGTACAGCACAATGGCAAGTGCAACATGAGTATGAGCTGCAACACTATGATGGGAGAAGCTGTCAGCTTGGAGAATCAGTTGAAGCAGAATGTCTTCAATTGATTTCATGAATCATCACTATAGGAGATTATCTCTGCTCGTATCTAGAAAAGTCAAAGTGTTGACTTATGTTGTAAATGTACTCTCTCTCTCTCTCTCTCTCTCTCTCTCTCTTTGTTGAACTTTGAAGAACATAAAAGAATAATTGATCAAGGGTTTCCCCACATTGTGGGGTTTGTCCCTGGCTAGCGCCACATCTTGTGTCCTTTTGTCTTGGCTTGTCTTCTGCGATATATATTTATGTTCTATCTGCATTTTACTTTAATGCTAATGTGATTACTAATCTAGAAAAGGTAATGAGCTAACTATGAAAATTGAAATAAATTTCTCTAGCATAGAACATACCTAAAATTAACAAAAACCCATGCAAAAAACCATAGGTAGGTCCACCCACTTATTATAGGGTCAAAAACAAAATTCTCAGGGAAATACCCTGGACCCCATGTAGTGGGGCTACCACCCCACAACAAACCCCCCTGATAGATCGTGGGAAGAATATAACACACACCTAACATTCTCCCACTTTTTGTTTTCTTTTCCACACAGGGGATCACAAGAGAGCTTATTCATTGATCCAACCCTGCAATGCCCATTGTTTCTCTATAGCAAGAAAACCTCTCAGTGCTCACAGACTTCGTCAATGCATATGCGACAATCTTAAAAGTATCCACCTTTACCAACAACACATTTGTTTCCTCAACCATATCCCTCACAAAGTGATACTGAACAACAATGTGATTTTCCTTTCAATGATAAGAATGATTATTTTCCAAGAAAATTGCACTTCAGTTGTCACGATCTATCCTTATAGTTCATAGAACTAACCCCATACATGAACACAATCTATACAACCAAACTTCTTCCTTGCTTGCATGAGTGGTTTCCATGTATTTTGCCTATGTAGTTGAAAGTGCCACTGTAGACTGTCTCCTCCTCATCTAACTGACTGCTCCTCCAAATAGGTTAAACACATGCCCACTTATAGATCTTCTATGATCGAGATCTCCAGACCATTCTACATCAACAAAGCCACAGATGTCCAAAAAATTTTCCAATCCTGGTCTTCCTTGGTAGCACATACCATAATCACTAGTGCCACACAAATACCTGAAAACTCGATTCATTGTTGTCCAATTCTCCTTCCCTAGTTTTGATATAAACCTGCTCAATACTCCCATTGCATGTGCAATGTATGGTCTAGTATATACTACTGCATATATTAGGCTACTGCCTACACTTACTTATGGAACACAGGACATATCGTATTCCTCTTCTTGTGTCTTGGGACATTGTTCAATAGATAACTTCACACCTACAAGAATAGGAACCTTCACCGTTTTATCATCCTGCATATTAAACCTCTATAGTATTGTCTCGACATACTTCCTTTGGTTTAACCAGAGCTTCCTCTTTTCCCGATCTCATTTAATTACCATGCCCAAAATATAGTTTTCAGCACCAAGATCCTTCGTGTCAAATTTGGAGTACAATTGAGTCTTAAAATCGTAGATAATTTCTTTGTCATTTCCAATAAAAAACATATCATCCACATACAAGACCAACCAAATAACATGGTCAACAATTAATTTAAAATACACATAGTGATCTACTTTTCTTCTGGTGAAGCCAAGTCCACCTATATATGTATCAAATTTCTGATACCACGTCCTTGGTGATTGGTTTAACCCATACAAAGACTTTTTTAACATGCATACCAGTTCTTTCTTACCCTTCACCGTAAATCCTTCAGGTTGCTTCATGTAGATCTCTTCTTCCATATCCTCGTGAAGGAATGTTGTCTTCACATCCATTTGTTCTACCTCAAAATCAAAAGCAGTAGCAACACATAAAAGTAATATAATTGAAGTTAACTTGGCAACAAAAAAATATTATCACCGAAATCAATTCCTGGCACCTGGGAATAACCTTTTTCTACCAACCGAGCTTTGTATTTCTCCACCTTTCCTTCTTCATTCATCTTTTTCTTAAACACCCATTTGTTTCCAATTGGTTTCCTTCCAGCCGACAACTCCACCATATATGAAGCCTCATTTTTGTCCAAAGATGTCATTTCATCAACCATGGCCTTTTCCTAGATTTTTCCATCCTCTGACTCCACTTCCTCCCTGACAGTTCTCAGATCATCATCAGTAATAGATAAAGAAAATTTTCAACAGAAATAAGATGGACTATACCTTTCTATCTTCCCTGTCTTTCAAACTGATCTTCTCTAAGTTAGATTTTGTGGCTCTTCATCTTCTTATTCTTGTTATGTTGTAGAGTATGATTCTTCCTCCTTTAGCTCAAACTCTATCTTCTCAGGTTCCTTTGGTAGGAATTCATGTTTAATAAAACATTTCACCTCTCTAAACACATCTTGGTTGTACACAACCTTGCTTGTTTCTAGATTCCAAATCTTATAACCTTTTAAACCATCTGTATACCCAATAAAGATGAACCTTTTAGATTTACTATCCAACTTGGTTTTTTTCTCCTTTGGAACATGTACATATGCATCACAACTAAATACCCTCAGATGTGAAAGAGAGGGTTTCTTACCAAACCATACCTCATGCGAAGTCTTATTCTCCAACAATGATGAAGGTGATATGTTAACCAGGTAACATGCAATCTCCACTTCCTCTTCCCAGAATTATTGTCTTAACCCAACACCATTGAGCATGCTTCTTGCCTTTTCCATTAACATAATATTCATTCTTTCTGCAACTCCATTTTTTTTAGGTGTGTATGGATTATTATTCTTTCGTGCTATACCACACTTATTACAGAACTCCCCACCATTATCTGTCCTCAACACCTTAATCTTCTTCTTTGTCTGAATTTCCACCAGAGCCTTAAATTATTTAAACCTGTCAAAGACTTCATATTTCTTCCTGAGGAAATATATCCATGTATTCCTTGAGAATTCATCTATAAATGAGACATAGTGCATAGACTCACCTAGTGTTGGAACCAACATAGGTCAAAACACATCACTGTGCACAAGCTCTATTATCCCTTTTGCCCTCTTAGCACCAGAGGGGAAACTCACACGATTTTGCTTCCCATATACACAATGTTCATAGAAATCAAAATCCAGAGAGAAACTAGACATACCTTCTACCATACCATTACCATGTAGTATTTGAAGGCCCTTTTCTCTAATATGTCCAAGCCTTTGATGCCCTAACATGGTATTTTCTCTAGAGACCACTAGAATTTATGCTCCACTTTTAGGAACCACAGAATTATTGTACCCATCAATAATAGTGCTACCCAGAAGTTTGTACAAAATTCCAATTCGAGCTCCCCGCATCAATACCAGTGCTCACCAAACCCTTTTTCAAGTATCTTTCTCAAACAATGTTTTTACACTTGCATCATCCATCTCGCTTACAGAAATTAGATTTTTGGACAATGCAAGAATATGCAGAACACTAGGAAGTGTTCTAATCCTTCCACCTTGCAACTTCATCTTGAATTTTACATGTCTGATGATTCTAGCCTTCCTATCACTCCCTAAGAAGACATCACCATCATCATATTTTTCATATTCATAGAACAACTCCCTATGGGGAGTGAAGTGAAAGGATTCATCTGAGTCAATAAACCATGCTTCATGATCTACATGTGTACTTGAAGAAGAAACCAAGTAAACATCCCCACCTTCATCTAATGTGGTTTTCTCCTCTGTAGAAGAAGCATCATCAAATCCCTTTCCTTTCTCAGAAGCTTTATATCTACAGTCCTTTTTGTAGTGCCCTTCCTTTTTGCATTTCCAACATACATTTACAGGTTTTCTTGTATATTTAGATCTCCCTCTAGATTTAGATCTCCCACTCGAGGACTTATTTTTATTTATGTTCTGGGACCATCCTCAAACTAGACGGTTCATCACAATGGATCTGATAAAACTATATTTAAAAATATGAAATATTCATTATTAGGGATTTATTTCTCTTTATATTTTTGGATATGTGGATTATTGATAATTTTGTATGCATACAAATTAAAATTATGAAGAAAATAAAGAACAATGAAGTAAAAACTCACAAACCACAATTTGACACAATATATGACCTAGGAAACCCTTTTGGGAAAAACCCAACTAGAAGATGTGATCTCTCTGCTCTCTCTCTCTCTCTAAATAGAAAATGGTTGGGAATACAAAGAAGTATGTTATTGCTTGTGGACTGCTATAATATACAAATCATCTTTGTCTGCTCTATCTCCTATCTCTCTTGGCTATTTTTTCTCCTCTATGGAACAAATGAACTCGAAAAGAATGGAACCCCTTTTCCTCCTAGTGGCTCGGTTATAACACAACTTTATAGCCTACTAATGGTTAGCTTTGACAACCTCAATTGTTAAACATAGTTACAATATGGAATCTTCTATAGCCTTCAATTAATTTTCTAGTGTAATCGAGACTAGTACAATTTTACAAATTGATAACTACTTCCAATGATACAATTAATATTCTTATATAATTTCAATCATTAAGCATTTATACATGAAAAACTTCAACCATTCACTTTCTTCAATAGAGAAATAGAGATCACAATAAATAGTAAAACAAGAGACAAGAGATACTAATATTTAGGCTAGCATCGAAGGTAAAACCCACAAGGGGAAACCCAACAAGTATTTCCTTATAAGAGAGAGAGAGAGAATTCAGTTCATCAAAAGTACATCAAAAAATTCCCAAACAAAGTTCTAAATTTTGACCTCAATTTATACAAGTCAAACCAGGGAACGGATATAGAAAATAGTCCAATATAGTCAAAGTCCAAGTCTATAATAGTAGGAATGAATTTTAGCCTGAGGTAGCCTTGAATAGGAGGGTCGAAATTAGGTCAAATCCTAGTCAAATGAACCTCTACAATTCTCAGTCAAATATTAGGGTTGACCTACAGTCAACAACCCAAAAATAGGACAGAATTTGGTCAAACCAGGTCAATGAACCACTAAAGTATTCAACCTCCAAAATAGTCAAATAATTTGGTCAACTAGAATCAATCTCTCCCAAGTCAATGCGGGTCAAATAAAAGACAATAAGGTTGGTCATTCCAAAACAAATGTCTCCTTGACTCCTTCACACGTGTGAACTCCTTCTTGTGATTTCAAATCGAATGGATGGATGAGTGATGTCCCAACTGAGCTCCAACTTGTATTTATATGTGTCTTAAGGGGTGGATTTTCATCATGTGGGACCAACTTGTGAACTTTAGGCTGACTTGGTAAAAATGTAGAATATGAATTATCTACATTAATATTCCAATGAAATTACCAACCATAGCTACCAATTTTCAACACTCCCTCTTATTGAGGGAGGTATTTTTCATTCTCTCTTAAGATCAATCTCCTTGACCAATCCATAGGACTCTCAACAACAACTCAAGGGAGAGATCAAAAGTACAAGCCTCTCTTTCTTTCAAGATCAATCTCCTCAACTAATCCATAGGTCTCTCAACAAATGTGTCAGGGAGATATCACAAGCCTCATCATAAGGAAATATAGCATCAAATTTATCCCATCAATAAATATCATTCATGAGGCAAAATTCTCCAACCATATGTAATGGTTACACAAGGTCCATCTCCCCTACCAATCCATAAGTCTCTCAACAACTACCCAAATGAGGAATCCATATCTCACTCCCTAGCTATGTATTCCCTTGGTCCATGAACAAAGGGAGAGAACTCATCCTTCGTTACTAGAATAATTTGTCTCTCAATCAACTAAACCAAGGAAGGTAATCTCAAAATTAATGTCCCTGATCAAACTAGTCTCTCATTCCTCATGACCCAAGGTATCACTTTACGCCTCCGATCCAAGCTCCCCCTAAGGGAGGGACAATCTTCCTGACCATAATCTATGGCCCCTCATCTACATCCCAAGTAATATTTCCAATCATATGATGGTGTATAATCAATGCTCCCTCTCTTCCCAGAGAGGGATTCTCAACAACTCCAAGTTGTTCTCTAAAATAAGAAAACTTCATCTATGACAATGGCTTCATTAAAACATCAACAACCTTCTCATCAGTAGATACATATTCAAGCCACACATCTCCTCTTTGAAAAATATTATTAATGTGTTGTGGCCACCAACAACCCCCCTCCTTATATAATGTTATTGCTAATACTAAATAAGTGGGGACCCTTAGTCAAAAATTTAAAAAAATCATTTAGTGCTTATATTTCTTTTTGGATAAAGTTTACCATCATGAACTTAGGAAAATACCTTTGAAAAAACTAAAAAGCTTAAGTTTCATGATGAAGAAAGTAAAGTCACTCCTTAGGAAATATCGCATCGCGCAAAGAATGATAGGATGCCTTCTTATGAGCTAAAATTTTCAAAAATGCGAGATTACAACGCGAAACTCCATCGCATCGCATGCATCAATGAACACTCATGTTGAAAAACCTTAAAATCGCCGATATGCAATATCGCATATCGCATATCGCAAAATCACATAAAATACACATAGCGATCTTGAAATCTGCAATATTGCGATCTTGCGATCTAGCGATATTGCGATGTTGCGATCAAGCTCTAATGATATTGCGATATAGCGATAATGCGATGCTGTGAGTTGCGATACTGTGATGCAAATCACAGAATCATTCCATCGCGGATTTTCCTGGCTCAATATTCAAGAAAAAGCTTTTTCCATAAACCAAGAACTGGTCACGCGCTTTAATGTTAATTAATGAGTTATATGCCAGTTGTTAATAAAATATGGTTTTGTATTTATCGAAGAGCCAGTTCACGTAAGGTGGCGTGTTTTTGCATATCTTTGGCATTTAAAGCTTTCATGTCATTATTTTTATAATTACTTTCACCTCATTTGTAAATTGCAGGAACGAAGAACAAAAGGTTATACAAGACAGTATGCAGGATACTATGAGGAATAAAGGCAAGAGTCCAATTTCCACCTGGGAAGGCACACCTAATCTGCTTGGGGAAGAGAATCCTAAGGTAATGGGATTTGTGGCTACTACAAGCCCATCAAGGTCGGCTGAAACATCAGTTACAGAGTTAGCTCATTCATTCCTGCACTGGATAGCAGTAAGGCCCCAAATTCTCACATACACGGACAGTGTTGATGACAGAGATGAACAGTTTAAGACTCAGGTCAAGAGCTTACGGAATCATTATCTTCACAAAGTTTGAGCTTTATATCTCCCAAAAGGAAAAAGGCCAAAAACGCGTCAAGGAAGCCCGAATCAAGAAACAGAGGCAGTTTCTGATGCGCGATTAGTGCCTAGTGCTGAGAAAATTTCTCAAAAAGGAAAGCTTCCAATTGCTCAGTTACCTGCAAACCCCAAAAAATTGCAAGAGGTGACGCTAGAAACAAAAGCTAAAGAAAAGGCAGGAGCAATTTCAGGGTTAATGAAGTTAAATTGGGAATAATACTGGGCATACATGGTAAAGTCACATAGTCGGCCAATGATTCCCAAATACGTCATCAATTCTGCCGAAAAGATGGTGCCAGATCTTGCTAATTCCGTTCTCTCAGCACAATTATAAGCTGAAGTCGGTCGACCGACTCTTCTCAGGCAATGCTGAATGCTTGTGATATTAAGGATCATATACAGAAATAGTTAGATGTTAGATTTAATTTTAGAAATAGTTTTATTTTATTTTTGCTTAGAAAAAGGACGGTCATTTAAACCGCATCCTGAATTTTTGTAATAAGTTATTTTTAGTTTTAGTTAGTAGTATTTAAACCCTTCTCATGCATTTAGAGAAGGGTCCAGAAATTTGTCAAAAACTTGTCCTCAGAACATGCACTTTTGCACCCTCCAAGGAGGTTTTGATGAATGAATGGAACAAGATTTGTTAATGTTTGCATTTAATATCTGCTACTGATGTTGCACTTTTGTACTCTTAGTGGATGTTAGATCAAGGAGAGATAAATCATTGTCACTTGAAGCTCATGAGTAGGACTAGTTATAAACGGTACTTTTATCTCTTAACCGTTTCTGCTTATGTGTTAAAGTGATTTCAGTTTTAGTTGTTTATATACTAATGCGTGAATGCCTGAGTTATCATTACTTTTGTACGATGATAACTATTTATTTATGCTTAATGTATGAATAACTCATTATGCGATATGTTTTTCACAACTGTTTTGTTTAACTTTTTATATGAAGTGGTTCATCTTTATTGAATTCTTTTCTCATAATAGCTTAATGATCTTTATTACCAATTGTTATTTGAAATCTTTTTAGATCGCATAATAGAAGAATTACACCCCGGGTTAGTATAGACTTAGATGTTTTCTGCTTATTAGAATACAATAGCATAGCACTAGATTAAAGTTAGAATTAGAACATCTTAATTAGGAATCGTTAGATCAAAAACATCAAATTCTACACACACACTCATAAATTGGGAAACTGGTCCCATATCCCCAATCGGACCCACTATACCAAATAGATAAGGAGCTGCCAACCAAGGTCCGGACTGGGTGGGTATTCCCCTTGTTGTAGACTCGATTTTCGGGGCTTCAACACAACACTGCTCCCATGGCATAGTCACTGGCATCTGTTTGGATCTCAAATGGTCTTTGAAGATCTGGCAGTGCTAGTACTAGTGCTATACTAATCTTTTCTTTGAAGGTGTCGAAGGCTTTTTGCTGTTTGCCTCCCCACTGAAACACCTTGTTCAATCCTGTCAAGCATGTAAGGGAGTTGCAATTAAGGAAAAGTTAGAAATGAACTTTCTCCAATATTGTGCTGCTCCTAAGAAGCTTCTCACTTCTGTAGTAGATTTGGGTTTAGGCCAGTTTACAATGACTGCAACTTTAGAGGGATCTATCCTCAATTCACCACCCCCTACTATATGACCCAAATAATTTAAAGATGTTTTTCCAAATTCACATTTTGAGAGTTTAACATATTTTTTTTCTCTTTTCAAAACATCTAGTGTCTGCTTAACATGCTTTAAATGTTCTTCCCACGTTTTGCTAAATATAAGAATGTAATCCAGATATACAGTAAAAAAATCATCGAGAAAAGGTCTGAGTACACCATTCATTATTCTCGTGAAAGTAGCAGGAGCATTAGTTAAGCCAAAAGGCATAATCGGCCACTCATACAATCCCTCCTTTGTTTTGAAAGCAGTCTTCCATGCATCTTGTTCTGCAATTCTGACTTGATGATATCCGCTATGCAAGTCTAACTTGGAAAAATATGTTGGCATTATGATGCATGTGTTGTACTTGATGGCAACCAACTCGTAGAAGATCAACTCACTTAATATATCTATATGAATCTACGGAAGAGATATCAGATGTGACAGAATGCATGAGATGCCGGACAACTCAAAGGAATCAGATGACAGTTCTCAGTATGACAAGTTAGCTGTGCCATCAAGTCCAAAGGGGGAGATTGTTGGCATTATGATACTGTTGTACTTGATGGCAACTCACTCATCTCAGATAATAAATTATAGTGCAAAGAAAACTTCATGCACTTTCATGAAGAGAAAAGTTCCTTTCATGCAGAGAAAAGTTCATGCACTTTCATGCAGAGAAAAGTTCCTTTCATACAGAGAAAAGTTCATGCACTTTCATGCAGAGAAAAGTTCCTTTCATGCAGAGGAAAGTTCACGCACTTTCATGAAGAGAAAAGTTCCTTTCATGCAGAGGAAAGTTCACGCACTTTCATGAAGAGAAAAGTTCCTTTCATGCAGAGAAAAGTTCACACACTTTCATGCAGAGAAAAGTTCACGCACTTTCATGCAGAGAAAAAGCGCACGCACATGGGAAATCTTATGGTTGGTTATTTATTAGTTCGACAGCTTTTGATCCTATGGTTTTGATCTGGGGTATTGCATCCGAAAGAGTTGAACCCAAGTATTGGGTCCGTTCGGTGGCTATTGTTTTTATGGTTTGGGACCATGGTATGAGTAAAAGGCCTAAGACTATTAAAAGGAGAAGAGATCATTTAGGCAAAGGCATGGAAAAAGACTTGAATATCTGATGTAGTATGAGATCCAGTATGTAGGATATGGGTTATGATGCATTGCTTGATCTAAGCTAAGGAGGGATCTCACCGGTTGATGGAGAACAAGGTCTAAGGATAGATCAGGATCAAATGGTTTGAAATGAATCATATTTATATGGTTTGATCATGGATAGACTGGATCTGAATTATTGATGCATGTTTTATTGTACGCATGTTATGATCTGGGTATGACTGATGTCTGTAACAGCCGCAAAGTCATGATTGAATATGTATAGATCTGTACGCGGATTGGCTTTGGCGAAAGCGCGTATATACGCAGGTTTGATTCATCGTAGTAGCGTATACATAATGAAGTATGATGTTTGAAGTTGCAGTTGGGTTTGATTGTTATTGCAGAGTTTTGTAGTCTGCTCTGCGTTTTGGTGACTGTGTTGTTGACAGGTTGACAGGGTTTCAGTGTTTCAGTGATTCATAAATTGTTGATGCTAGTATTGATTGTTTTGTGCTTCAATGATATTGATGGGTCCAGTATGAAAATTGGATTAAACGTGGCCTTCAGATTATAGTGTTGTGCTTCAGGAGTATCCAGTCTGAAAATGTATGAAACGTGGTACCTGGAGGAAGAAAGAGAAGGTTGTTGCCTTCTGTAGGTCAACACCTACGTACTATTACATCAGCTAGTACAAGAGCTAAGGGGGTGGTAGCTCCCTTCCAGTAGTAGCTGGAGAACGAGTAAAGGTTGGAGCATTTCAGTAGGCTAGCACCTACGTTTTAGTAAGTGGATCGGCTAGTACAAGAGCTAAGGGGGTTGTAGCTCCCTTCCAGGAGATTTTGGAGAACGAGAGAAGGTTGTAGGCTTCTGCGGGTAGAAGCCTGCGTATTAGTATAAGACTGCACCAGTACAGAACTATTGTAAAAGAAGTTTCTTATTAAAATAAGATAGAGACGACTTGCAGCAGGTGGTTTTCACCCACATTGGGTTTCCACCTTATATCATGGTGTTCATGTGTGCTTCTTGTGTGTGATGATCTATTATGTTTTACTGCACCTGCTTACATACATATGGTTAAAGAAGTTCTAATGCACTAAGTAAAGATCAACATTTAATGGATTAATTGAATCATAAGTATTCTAGATATACACTAGTTGCATATACACGCGGGTTCCCTTAATTGAAGTAGTGTATATGTATCTAAGTATGGAAATGAAAAAGTTTTATTGATTTGAT
>APFE031160117.1:47444-89525 GCA_000404065.3 Pinus taeda
TGATTTGATAATACTTGATTCACCCCCCCCCCCCCTTCAGTATTATTTCCAACAATTGGTAATAGAGCAGGTCCTTTTGGTAGAAGCTTGATCGCTTGAAGGAGATCCATGGAACTATGGGAAAGAAGCTTAAGAAGAAAACACCTAAGAAGAAGAAGACATCTCAGAAGAACTATGACAGTGGGTGTATGGATTGGGGAATATGTGGAAGAAGCACATCAAGTTCAGAATCACTTCAGAATGAATATGAACAAGATCTATCAGGTATGAATTTGTAATTTTCTGGTGATACATCTATTTATCCTCTTAAAGATGATGAAAGTGATAGCGAAACAACTGAATTTGCGCTTATGGGTGAAAAAGAAAGATATCAAATAGAGGTAGAATTTAAAAGGCTTACAGACAAAATTAGAGATCAACAAGATCTGTTGAACAAGAAGGAATGTGCCTTCAAAGAAGAATCTACCAAACTAAAAGCTCAACTAGAGGAGGGAAATAAG
The DNA here is from genome assembly GCA_000404065.3 of Pinus taeda. Classification (NCBI taxonomy): domain Eukaryota; kingdom Viridiplantae; phylum Streptophyta; class Pinopsida; order Pinales; family Pinaceae; genus Pinus; species Pinus taeda. Next base: position 47,945 of record APFE031160117.1, read on the forward strand.
GTAAGGAAGTTATTCACGGAAAAATGTCAAAAGTTGCAGGATGAAGTGACATCATTAAGGAATGAAGTCAATGAAAGGAGCACAATCATCAAGAAACTCAGAGATCGATCCAGTTATTATGAAAGGCTTGAAGCTACAATCCACTCGCTAAAGGAAGATATTGAAGAATCAAAGAAGCAGAATAAAGGACTACTCCAAGATATTGAAAACCAAGAGAACGAAGTTCTTGAATTAAGACATTAGTTGGAAGAAGGAAGGAAAGCTGAGGAGAACATAAAGAAGCAGTATCGTGAAAAGGAAGAGCATCTTCAGATTGAAGTAAATATTCTAAATAATAAATTAGAAGAAAAGGATAAGCTCTTACGATTTCAAGACAATACTAAAATTTTGGATGACATTCTTAGTAGTCAAAGGTCTCCTGCTATCAAAACTGATCTTGGTTTTTATGAATCTGCTGAAGATGAATCTAGCTCACAAGGAAAGGCAAGGAACTCTAATGAGAAATCTGAAATGCTCAACAAAGAGATGAGATGAAAACCCCATCAACATCCAATGAAAGAAATACTTCAAAGAAAATCTTTTACTCCTATGAATAATGTTAAATGTTATGTATGTCATAATCTTGGACATGTTGCAGCCAGATGTAGAAGAAGAATGGTTCAAGATCATCACACAGAAAGATCATCACATTACTTTCAGGGATACTGTTTTTCTTGCAATATGTTTGGTCACAAAGCTGTTGATTGGTACAGAAGGAATATGAAACATGTAAGGTGTTATGCATGTAACAAGCTTGGACATATAGCAAAGGAATGCAGGAATAAAGTACGGGCACCATACCAAAAGGAGAAAACTTCATCACGCTTGAAGATATGGAAGAAGAAGGAAGTACAGTCAGAAAGATGTGGCACAACACAATATACTCATACACAGCACAACATAGACATAACAAACTCAGGGGGAGCTGAAAATATAAAACTGCATTGTTTTGAATCTAATACGCAAGTTCCATAAATAGAAGTCGCGTATATACGCGAGTTGGCCACTGCGCAGTCGCGTATATGTCAGTCTGAGGAAAAGTAGTAGGGATAGGGCTCAGGAAAAAGGGTCTGATAGGATGCAGTCCATTTTCTCTGTTTAAAAATGGTTACAATCTGCTGATGATGTGAGGAAATGTCTTGATACTTGTATCATGTTTAGAAGTGTTTTTTATCCTAACTTGATGATGATAATGCCTTGATACTTCCTGTTGATATATGCATGATCAGATCTGATAGTAAACAAGATGGCACGGGTTCAGGGGGAGCAGATAATCTTCTAATGCTGCATTGTTGGCATTATGGTTAGTAGTCCTTGGTGATGATGCTTATATGGCTAAGTGATATATCTTGCTATGGTTATGAGTTGTCCATGAAAAAAATCTCATATGTTCTTGGGGTTACATAGTTGATGTTCAGATCAGATTTGTGTTGATTCTTTGATAATGCATATGGTGCTTACATGGTGATCTTCATAAGGATAAGGAGAAGTACAAAGCTTGTATACACATCTTCATACTTGATGATGAGTCTATCATATGCTGCTGTCGTCATATGCATAAAGATCATATAATATAGTTGATGCAAGTCTCCTATAGTTCTTGGCTCTCATGTGGATGAGGATTGCTGCTATTGATATATTGAGCTAAGATACATAGTACTATATATAGTATGCTAGATACATGAATGATTACTCAAAATCTTGCAATGTTGGAGACATGATGATGATAAAATGACAGATTGATACTTACATATGTTGATTGATACAGATGTCCCCGAATGATGATACATGGATGATATATAAGATCATGCAGATCTTGATGTTGATGAGATGGCTATGATGTATTTCAAGAGGATGAGTTGATATCTATATGCAGACATACCTTGCTACAGGACATTTACAGGTTGCTGATCTGGAAATGGTTGTACGCGAGTTTTATGAAGAACATCCGCGTATATACGCAGGTTTATGTGGATGTAGTCGCATATATGGTGTTTTTGAAGGAAATCAGTGGGGACAAACTCTGGTTGAAGGAAGTCTGATATGGGTCTGACAGAGACCATCTGAAACAGGTTCACGGGGAGTAGATAAACTTCTGATAATGTATTGTTGGCGTTATCTTAAAAGCTTTTGGTTCAAGTACTCAACTGTTGTTGATTTGAAGTAGAACAAGTGCAGAGGGAGAACAGAAGGAGAACATGGTTGCTGATTTGAATAGTGATTGACATATGCTACTGATATTAGTTATTGATAACTTTCATAGTCTTCCTTTAGATATTTCGTCTCTATGTCATATATGTATTTTGTTATCAAGGTCATGTAACGGCCTATTTTGGTTTCCCCACTATGCCTGGGATGAATGATGTAATGTACTTGTTTATCATGAGTAAACTTCTGGTGTAAGCCCACTTGGATGGGTGGATGAGTCAATATTTGTATATCCTCACTTGGTTGAGAGATGGATGTATGTATGAGTCTTTTGTGATAGGAAGGTCATTTAAGATAGAGTCATGTTCTTCTTGTAGAACATCTTTTTGCAGATCTTGCCTACAATCAGGGGGAGCATGAACAACACACTTCAGCAGTGCAGAGACTCAGCATGTACTTAGGGGGAGCATGGACAGATTGGTACACCTTGGCATATACAAAGGGGGAGATCATTCAGAAATTTCAACAGGCACTTAGGGGGAGTATGGACAGCAAAGGAAGAGAATATCTTGGTCCGCCCTTTACCCTTGGTGTCAAAGGGGGAGAGTGATTTGGTATTGTTGCCATCAAGTCCAAAGGGGGAGATTGTTGGCATTATGATGCATATGTTGTACTTGATGGCAACCAACTCGTAGAAGATCAAATCACTTCTATATATCTAGATGAATCTACTGAAGAGATATCAGATGTGACAGAATGCATGAGATGCCGGACAACTCAAAGGAATCAGATGACAGTTCTCAGTATGAAAAGTTAGCTTTACCATCAAGTCCAAAGGGGGAGATTGTTGGCATTATGATACATATGTTGTACTTGATGGCAACTCACTCATCTCAGATGATAAATTATAGTGCAGAGAAAAGTTCACGCACTTTCATGAAGAGAAAAGTTCATTTCATGCAGAGAAAAGTTCACGTACTTTCATGCAAAGAAAAGTTCCTTTCATACAAAGAAAAGTTCACGCACTTTCATGCAGAGAAAAGTTCCTTTCATACAGAGAAAATTTTACATGCTTTCAGGCAGAGAAAAGTTCCTTTCATGCAGAGAAAAGTTCACGCACTTTCATGAAGAGAAAAGTTCACGCACTTTCATGCAGAGAAAAGTTCACACACTTTCATGCAGAGAAAAGTTCACACACTTTCATGCAGAGAAAAGCACACGCACATGGGAAATCGTATGGTTGGTTCATGGTATTAGTCCGACAACTTTTGATCCTATGGTTTTGGTCCGTGGTATTGCATCCAAAAGAGTTGAACCCAAGTATTGGGTCCGTGGTATTGTTTTGTTATGGTTTTGGACCATGGTATTGAGTAAGGCCTAAGACTATAAAAGGAGGAGAAGATCATTAGGCAAAGGCATGGAAAAAGACTTGAATATCTGATGTAGTATGAGATCCAATATGCAGGATATGTGTTATGATGCATTGCTTGATCTGAGCTAAGGAGGGATCTCATCGGTTGATGGAGAACAAGATCTAAGGATAGATCGAGATCAAATGGTTTGAAATGAATCATCTTTATATGGTTTGATCATGGATAGACTAGATCTAAATTATTGATGCGTGTTTTATTGTACGCATGTTATGAACTGGGTATGAATGATGTCTGAAACAACCGCAAAGTCATGATTGAATATGTATAGATATGTACGCGGGTTGGCTTTGGCGAAAGCGTGTATATACGCGGGTTTGATTCATCGTAGTAGCATATACATAATGAAGTATGATGTTTGAAGTTGTAGTTGGGTTTGATTGTTATTGCAGAGTTCTGTAGTATGCTCTGTGTTATGGTGAATGTGTTGTTGACAGGGTTTCAGTGTTTCAGTGATTCATAAATTGATGATGCTAGTATTGATTGTTTTGTGCTTCAATGATATTGATGGGTCCAGTATGAAAATTGGATGAAACGTGGCCTTCAGATTATAGTGTTGTGCTTCAAGAGTATCCAGTCTGAAAATGTATGAAACGTGGTACCTGGAGGAAGAAAGAGAGGTTGTTGCCTTCTGTAGGTCGACACCTACGTACTATTACATCAGCTAGTACAAGAGCTAAGGGGGTGGTAGCTTCCTTCCAGTAGCAGCTGGAGAATGAGTAAAGGTTGGAGCATTTCAGTAGGACAGCACCTACGTATTAGTAAGTGGATTGGCTAGTACAAGAGCTAAGGGGGTTGTAGCTCCCTTCCAGGATAGTCTGGAGAACGAGAGAAGTCTGCAGGTAGAAGCCTGCGTATTGGTATAAGACTGCACCAGTACAGAACTATTGTAAAAGAAGTTTCTTATTAAAAGAAGATAGAGACGACTTGCAGCAGGTGGTTTTCACCCACATTGGCGTTTCCACCTATATTTCATGGTGTTCACATGTGTGCTTCTTGTTGTGTGATGATCTGTTCTGTTTTTACTGCACCTGCTTACTATACATTGGTTAAAGAAGTTCTGATGCACTAACTAAAGATCCAAACATTTAATGGATTTATGAATCATAAGTATTCTGGATATTACGCTAGTTGCATCAGAAACAGTTGCGTGAAAGTAGCGGTATATGTATTAAGTATGAAATGGAAAAAAAAAAAAAATTTTTTTTATGATTGATAATAACTGATTCGAACCCCCCCCCCCCCCTCTCAGTATTATTTCCAACAAAATAACAGTTTCTTCAATTGATCTAATTAGATCATTCTATGCGAGAAGGTTAACGATTTTTGATCGTTATCTTATTCAATGCTCAGTAATCAATTAACATTCTCCACGAGCCCATCTTTCTTCTTCACCAAAACGATTGCGTGACCCACATGGTGATGTGCTAGGTCTGATGAAACCCCGTCTCGAGCACTCTTGCACCTGCTTCTTGATGTCTGCATTTTCTCAAAGCGGACAACCTGTACATCCCAATGTTAGCAATGGGCATCCTTGTTGCAAATTAATTCATGCAACTATTTCCTTTTTGGGTGCAGGACCTTTAGGTTCTTGAAACAAGACATCATACCCTGAAACAACTTTTTCTAAATCAGCTTGATGTTTAGCATCACAACCCTCAAATACATTGGTTTTATCAGGTTTCTTTTCCTTTACAACCATCAGTAAAAATTGTTTGCATGAATTTACAATTTGTTTCATCTGCCCTTATGAGCTCTTACAAAGTATTCGATTCCATCTTTAACGAGTAGATACTTGTTCTCAGCTCTATGGAAAATAGCTTTTCTATCATACAAGTAAGGACTTCCTAAAACAATTGCACATATATCTAGAGGAATTATATCTAACTTAACCTCATCTACAAATGCTGACCTAAAAGAAAACTTAAGTTTACATTGTCTAGTCACTTGTAGTTGTGCTTTATCACTTAAACAACCCAATGGGTATGGTTTCTTGTGAGGTGTAGTCAGTAATCCCAACGTCTTTACAATTGCTTCAGAAATTAAATTTACTTGTGAGCCACTATCAAACAAAGTATCAATCTTTTGATGGTTGGAAACAACTCGAATATGGAAAAGCTCATGCATTTTTCTCTCATTTTCTTCATCATTAATAGATTGTATAGAATTACTAGTAGATGCTTTATAATTTTTACCTCTTATACTTGTGGTTGCAATGGTTGTTTCATCTCCTGAGTCCGACCCCAAATCTTTCTGAATAACTGTAGCAGTCTTCTTCTTCTTGCCCTCGAACTTCTTAGGTCTTAGCTCCGGATGCAGAATCCAACAACGCTCATCATCATGCCCATCCTTTTTACAGTGAGTGCATGAAGACTTTGTCTTTTGTGCAGTATTGGCCTTCCTTTCTTTCCATTTCTATTTTCTTTTCTCCTTATTCTTGCTTTCAATGTGTTTGGATGATCCCCCAACTTCTGGGTTCCCATTCTTTCCTCTAGCTTCTAGATGCGTAGCTTGAACAAATACCTCATCTATACTAGTGGGATTAAACATGAGGATAATGTGTCTCATTTAGCTGTGTAGACCCCCTATTTACTTCAGCAGAGTCTCAGGTGAGTCTAATGAAATTCCTAGAATCAAAGCTCTTTTCTTAAATTCTTGGGTGTAACCCTGTACACTTTGCCCTTTCAATTGGCGAAGAGTTTGCCAGCTCATCATGGCTTGCTGCATGTAAGCTAGTGGATAGAACTTCTTTTTGATTGCAGAAACAAATTCACTCTAGATAGAAAGAATCTTACCATGTTTCTTCATGTTAGCTTGTGTCCTGCCTTCCCACCATACCAAGGCAGTGCCCCCGAGGCGTAGGTTGGCCAGCCTTATCTTACTCTTGTCTGAGTCGATACTCTGCAATAAACATCAATTTGTCTGATCCAATTATCCAGCTTCTGTAAATCAAATTTAACATCTAATTTAATCAAAGATGTCTTCTTTTTTGTTCAAGGCTATTAGGAGGTGTGAGAAAGCTTTCTTCTTTCCCTTTGCCTTTTGAGTGGTCATGGAGGAGAGATTCTTCTTCTCCTTTATCTTGTTTGGAGCCTGATGAATCCTCATCTTTATGTTTCCTAAAGTCCTTATACATTTCCCCTACCATGGAACTCATGCCCAGGAAACTATCTATAAATTGAGGGTCTGGCCCCAAGGGACTTTCTTCGGACATTTTCGTCCGAGGATAGACTCTTCCAATCTCCAGGTTAGTTTTTACCAGCTCTCCTTCTCCTAATTTAATCTTTGATCTAGTTAGCATTCAACAGCAAAATCCAACACAAGCTTGTCTAACCTTAAACAACCTAGGTGCTCTGATACCACTTGATCTGAAAATCACTCGTGAATGATCTCTGTTAATTAATGAAGGTATTACAGACCCATGTGCTGGGGTGTGTCTATGTTATTTTAAGCAACAGATCGATAAGAATGCGAAATACACAGACACTTGAAACAACAAGAGAAACACAGTAAGCAAATACAAAACACAAAAAATTTAATAAGGAGTTCACCCAATCTTCCTGGGCTACGTCTCCTGGTCCAGCCTTTAGTGGTGGCCTTTTCTATTGTGTCTTAAAGCAAAGATTTTACAATAAGGAGCTCAATTTGAGTCTCACTTAACAAAGAATGATCAGTAGGTTTGTGCTTGGATCCCCCAAGTCTCTAGAGTAAATAGACTCCCCTTACTGAATCTCGACCTCAATTGGTCTAAGTGGTATGAGTCCAATTTGGTACTCAATACCAGACATGTATACATAGAGGAGTTGCTTGAACCTTTCAATGCTTCTCTGGAGTTCACAGACTCTCGACTCTCGCTGTTCTGTCTGCTCGATGCTACCTTTGCTTTGCAGGTCAGCTCGACTTCCCTGTTCTCTGCAATTCGCTTCTCTTTCTATACTTCTATTTTTTTCTGCTCTTTGTCTGTTCGTGGCTTAAGGCCCACCTGCTCCCTGACTATTCATTTCCTCTTCTTGGCTCCCCGGATCGCCTGCCTCTGTTTGCTGGAATTCCCCTGCTTTGCGTCGCCATCACTCTGTAACGCTGCACAGAGAGGTGGCCACTTGTGCCTTACGGACTGAGTGTCAGTTTTCTTTTGAACGGTCGTTATTTCCGTTACTCCAGGATTTGCCCACGAAAATAATCCTTCTGCCAGCTCATCGATCATACTGGACCTCAAATCTTTATGTGCCTCAGTCTATTTTCCCGTCGAATCCAATCATCCATCAGTTTAATTCTCCGCCGTTGATCTGGAGCCTCCAGATCCTACGGTCTCCGTCTATATCGCGCGGGTAAGTTGCTCGACCGTTAGTCACACGATGTAAGCGGTTTTCTCTCTCATCTGTTGGACGCGCGTCACCCGGTGTGTGGCATCGCGCTGAACGTGGCCAAACCCGCTTACCACTCGAAGTGCACATGATATCCTGCCGGTTTTGGGCGCGGGACCCGCCTTTTGACGTTTTCTGCATTGTTTCCTGTTTTCCCTCGTGACCGAGCGCTCGGGGCTTTCCTTCTCTAAGGGTTTTGTCTTGTGATACACGATTAACACTTTGCGCTAATCACGTATCAGAAATTGCCTCTGTTTCTGGATCTGGGCTTCCGATTGCCAATTTGCGTCCATGCGTGGTCTCCATGGGCCAACGGTCAGCGCACTTTGACCGAGGGTCCTCGTTGTTCCGTGTAGGCCATAATTGCTATTGTCCAGAGGTCATTTTTGATACTTGTTATTCATAAGATTTGATCTGACATAATTTTGAAATAGTCACGAGAAATGTTTAAGGATCCAGTTGGGATCACTCACCTTGAGAGATGTTATGTATGTGACCTGGTTGAAGAAGAACTTATTATTGGTCGCCATGTTAGGATAGAGGCTATGATGTTGTCTTTAGCAATGGAAAGGCATTCCTTCAACACATAGCCATGGGTCAGGTGATGAAGATAGGGATTCGAGTTAAGAATCTCTATAAGTTGGAGGCAGAGGATTGTGCTGCTTTGATCATGAAAGTAAAGAAGGTGTAGAGCCAAGACATTGGCGAGTTATGGCACAACCGATTAGGTCACTTAAATCACGGGGCTTTAAAAATCATGCAAAAAATCTCTATTGGTCTTCCCAAGGGTACGCTAGAGCAAGTTGATACATGCAAGGGGTGTACTTTGGGAAAATACACCCCAAGGTTTCCTTTCACAATAAAGATAGTCGAGCAGAGGTGATTCTAGAGTGATTCCATTCAGATGTGTGTGGACCATTCTCGACAGCATCCATGGCCAAACACAACTACTATGTTATATTTGTTGACGACTTTTTCTCATAAATGCTGGATCTTTTTCATGCAGAAGAAGGATCAAACTTTCACAAAGTTTTGTGAATTTAAAACGTTGGTCAAGAAAGATTCTAGAAAGAAGGTTAAATATATAAGGAGTGATAATGGTGGTGAGTATCTCTTAAATGAGTTTAAGAACTTATGTGTAACAGAAGGGAGTAAACGAGAGTTGAAGGCACCCAACAAAATGGGGTGGCTGAAAGGAAGAATAAAAGCATTGTAGGGGCAACACAGGTGATGTTGGATGATCAGGGTCTACCACTACACTTGTGGGACGAGGCATGCAACACAATTGTTTATTTGCAGAGTAGAAGCCCGCATCAGATACTTGGGATGAAAACACTAGAGGAGGCTTTATCTGATTAGAGACCAGATGTTGGTCACTTTAGGATTTTTGGGTCATTGGAATATTGCCATGTAACCAAATATGCACGAAAGAAGCTTGAAACAACAGTAGAGTTGGGTATATTTTTGGGGTACAACAATACACCTCACAACTATCGGGTGTACATGCTAACCAATAGGATGATAGTGGTTCGTAGGGATGTCAGAATCGATGAGGAGAAGGCCATGCAGTTTTCCCTTTAGAGGGAGATTTAGCTACATGTGGTTGAGGAGCTTTTAGCTCCTAAGGTTGAGGAGTCTCAGATTGATGTGGAACAACTACATGCAGAAAATTCGGGAATGGAGACATCCACTCAGGCAAAGTCTTCCAGAGGTGGGAGAAATCGCACCAGAGAGACTAACAGGTTATTGCATGATGCATGGGAGAATACAGGAGCACCCACATCTCAGCGTAAGATGAGGAGGTCACCTAAGAGGTACATTGGATACATGGATCTTATGAGTGGATGTGTTGAGACAGAACCATCTTCCTTTGAGGAGGCAGTGCAACAACCAGTTTGGGTTGATGCCATGGTGGAGGAGTATGACTCCATAGTTCATAATAGTGTTTGGGATGTGGTCCCAAGACCGGAGGACAAGTCAGTGGTGAGCTCCTCATGGCTTTATAAGGTAAAGCAAGTTGCAAATGGTAGTGTGGAGAAGCATAAGGCCAGGATTGTGGCACGTGGCTTTTCACAAGTAGAGGGGATTGACTATGATGAGACCTTTGCTCCTATTGCAAGGTACTCATCAATTATATCTATATTGGCACTATCAGCGCAGATGGGTTGGAAGATACACCAGATGGATGTAAAGACAACCTTCATTAATGGCATGATTAAGGAAGAGGTGTACATAGAGCAGCCTTAAGGTTTCGAGATCTTTGACCATGAGTCGCATGTGTGTCGGCTCAAGAGAGCGTTGTATGGGTTGAAGCAAGCACCCCGTGCTCGGTACGCCGAGATCGATAGCTACTTCACCAGGTTGGACTTCACCAAGAGTGAAGTGAATGCGAACTTGTACCACATAGTGGTGGAAGGTAAATTGTTGATCATTATGTTATATGTTGACGATTTGATTTTGATATGTGATGATCAATTGATCAAGTCTTGCAAGGAGGATCTTGCAAGAGAGTTTGAGATGAAAGACCTGGGGCTCATGCATTACTTTCTCGGCATGGAAGTATGATAGGGTGATGGGGAACTGTTTGTGTCTCAGAGCAAGTATACCAACGAGATACTCAAGAGGGTCCGCATGGAGAGCAACAAATCCATGGAGACTCCTCTAGCAGGTAACTGGAGGAAGGAGGATGCTACTTGAAGGGAAGTAATGAATCTATTGTTTACAGGCAGGTTCTGGCTTCACTCATGTATTTGGTGAACACATGGTCAGATATGTGCTATGTAGTTAACCAACTTAGTCAAGTGATGGTTAGGCCTACCAATATGTATTGGAAGGCGAAAAAGCATGTGTTGAAATACCTCAAAGGCGCTACTCAATATGGATTGTGGTACAAACGAATAGAGGGAGTGAAGCTTCAAGGCTTCACCAATGTAGATTGGGCAGGGAGTCCATCCAACATGAAGAACACATGAGGAGGGATCTTTAGTATTGGGTCAGTATCAGATTCTTGGTACAACAGGAAACAAAGATCGGTTGCACTTAGTTCGGCAGAGGCAGAGTACATGGTTGCAAGTTAGGAAACATGTGAGGCCATCTGGATGAGGAAGATTCTGGTTGGGTTGTTTGGTCAGTAGATGGATCCAACTGTGATATACTGCGATAATCAGAGTTGTATCAAACTCTCTGAAAACTAGTTTTTCATGATCGATCCAAGCATATAGATATATGATATCATCATATTTGTGATTGTGTATTGAGGCGGATTATGTTGTTGGAGTGCATTCCCACGGAGGAGCAAGATGCTGACATTTTGACAAAGGCATTGTCAAGATGTAAATTCAAGTTTCACAGAGATAGGATTAGGGTAGCTGATAATCCCTTTCTTGTTGGGAGCGAGTGTTGTGAAGTGGCAACAAGAAATTCTATTTTAATTTGTCCTTGAATTAAACTGTGAATTAAAATCAAATTCTATTATCATAGCAACTTGTAAATAGTTAATTAAGTTTAATTAACTTAATTAGCTTAGGAATTTTGAGTTTGAAGTATTTTTGTAGTCATGTATATGTTCTCCCTAAATTTTAGGGGTCCAGGATGAGTTTATTTGAGTTGTAATTAGATAACTCAGTTTGACTGAGTTATATACTGTTAAACTAGTTCTAACTGTTTGCGGAACTAGTAGAGGTATAGTAGCGAGTTGGTGCACTAATGCATCCTCAGTGCTACTCTAGCTAATTGAAGATTCCCTCACGAGAAACTCATGCATGTCAGTTCAGAGAAAGATCCAGTTGAGACTAGAGTGCAGGGACAGTGTAATATCATTTGTATGATGATTCGAGTTGTACAGGTCAGGCATGCAATCAGAGAAGGACCTAGTTTTGGATTGCGCAGTTATGGAGGAAGTATTTCCCAATTAAATATGGGTTTATCCTCACAGGAATTGCACAAGGAAATAGGGGCTTGGTAGGCAACAAAATTGGCTAAGTGTTGGCTATAGCGTTCTTGTGAAGCAGAGAGTTGACCATACATGTGTAGGAATTGTTCTAGTGAGAACAAACTTTATATTACCACTCAGATTTCTGATTGATGCAATAGATGGTCGGGGTTTTGAGCAGTGTCTTTCTCCAGAGAAAATTGTGCTATGTGTCTTTGATTATCTTCCTCTTGTCGATTATTGTTTTCATTGATTTATTGGTTTATGTTGTTTAAAGAGTAGAGTAGATTCTTCTCTTGTGTTTTACTACATTTACATGAGCTGCAAATCTACAGGAAATATACATTTTTTTGTTAGACCATTTCGAACATAACTCTTTAAGTAAACTCAATCTCAATATTGAAGATATATCTGTCAACACTTTAAACAAAGACTTGGAATCGAGATCTGTCAACCCCATTTGTAATGACAGAGCCCTAAATTTTAGATTTGGACCTTACTATAACCCTGTTCTCAGAAGGCAAGGTAAGCCTTTGACTTATATTTACGAAACTTGTCTGGACATTCCTTCATCAAACATGCTTTGTCCTCCAATTTCTATAGACTCTAAACCTTGTTTTGAACCTACGCTCTTACCAGAGACCTTCCTCATTACTAAGTCGGATCAACATGCGATTACACCTTTAAAAAATTGTCAGTCATTTATTCCCTCTTATAAAGATATTCTTAATTTGTCTCCCATCCCATCTTTATTAAGGGTATCTCCTATTACCCATTCATCAATTGATAATTACCCTTTCCAAAATGTAACAATTAGAAAAAAAGAAACAAAATAAAAAAGTTCAGGCTAGGTATAAGGCCCCTTCTGAAGCTATCTAGGGAGGTCTTAGTCTGCCTCCTCTTATAGATAGAGAGATTGTTTCCAAGGCCCTTAGAGCGTAGCGTCCCTCCAAAAATCCTACAAAATGATTCTCTTGTCACTAAATATTAGGGGTTGGGGAGGTCCTCTAAAATTATTTCCCTCAAAAGGGCGGTGGAAAAAATCATACCATTTATTATATTGTTGCAAGAGACAATTGTCATAGGGGAAAAATCTAGAGAATCCATTCGATCCTTATGTCTGGGTTGGTTCTCCTATTCCATGGACTCTATTGGTTTGTTTGGAGGACAACTCTCCATCTAGAACCCAAATGTTGCTTCCTTTTGAGTTTTTCGCTCTTCTGTTGGTGTCATTTATAAGAAGTTTCCCTCACTTTATCAAGTTAGTTAACTACTACAGTGCCTATGGAGAAAAGAGAGACTTCTAGGACAAGGTCCAAGCTAGAATATTGCTCTCAGATCCCTCTTTTCTATTAACAATTGAGTAAATATTTACTATCTATAATGGGGAATCTTGGGGACCTCGAGCTCGCTCAGACCCTATGGCCTCTTATTTCTCAAAGTTGTTGCTTCTTTACAACCTTCATGATGTTGCCCCTTTTTTCCTTTAGCTCTTACTTTGAGAAATGGAAGGATTGGAGATGAAGCGATTACAAAGCGTCTAGATAGGTTCCTCTTAGATAACCATCTGAGGAATAAGGTGGGGAGATACAAATATTGGAACTTGCAAGATAAACTATCGGATCACCTTCCAATCCTAATAAAAATTGGTTTTGAAAGCCATATTCATAAATACCCCTTCAATTTCAATCGTTCATGGCTATAATTACAGTCCTCTAGAGAGCTAGTGAAGAATGTATAGCAAAACAACTTAGGTAAAGTTGCTCTCTCTTTTATCGACTCCATGGTCTATAAACTTACGAAACATAAAAAGGCAATGGTGCATTAGGAAAAGAAAAGGAAAAAGAAACAAATGGAGGAACTGATGAATTTGGAAGCTGAATATGAAAAAAATTCTCAGTGTTTTTTCTGGCTCTTGTTTTCCAGTAGAAATAGGTTAGAGAATGTGTTCAATAAGAGCTAGGAAACTGCATGTTCTAAAACTGGAAGAAGAGTCTTGGAGATTAAAAAGTAGGGCTATTTGGATCAAGAAGGGGGATGGTAATACCAATTTTTTTCATAAATATGCAAATCACAAAAGGGAAATTAATTCTATTTGGAAGTTGGAATTGGAGGATGGTAAGATTGCCACAAACTAGCATGATCTCAAAGCAATTTCTTCTTCTCACTTTTCCACTCTTTTTAGTGATCCAGGATCTTCCAATATTAGCTCTCAGGTCCATACCATTCATAATTTCCCAATATTTTCAATATTGAATATTTTGTTAGGATCGGTGGCCCAATGTCGCTTGAAGAAATAAAAGAGGTTCTGAAACATTCACCAAAGATCAGAGTCCTGGCTCTGATGGTTGGGTTGTCGAACTCTACCTTTATTTTTTTATCTGATGGGATTTTTTCTTTGCAATATGGTGGAGGAATCGAGAAGATTGGGGAAAGTATCTAGAGTTATTAATGCAACAAATATAGATATGATCACCAAAAGCTCCAAGCCTAAGACCTTGTTTGATTTCAAGCCCATCTCTTTATGCAACTTAAATTATAAGATCATTTCAAGAATTATCTCTAACAGGATCAAACCTGTCCTTTCTAATAAGATTTCCCCTAACCAATTTGTTTTCCTAGCCAATAGGCATATTCATGACACTATTGGAATCACTTAAGAAGTGATCTACTCAATTAAGTAAAAGAAGCTTCAAGCCTTAGTCCTTAAGATGGACCTTAATAGGGCCTTTGATAAGGTAAAATGGAATTTTCTTTGATTAGTCCTTCTTTAAATTGGTTTGGGATTGGAGATTGCCAACTACATTATGGGTTGTGTTACTTCAACAAAATTTCTATTATGATTAATGGGTCTCCCGTAAACAACTTCTCTAACTCAAGAGGTATTAGGCAGGGATTCCTTCTGTCTCCCTTGCTATTTCTACTAGTGATGGAAGGTTTGAGTTTGTTGTTGCTGAAAGAAAAGAAAGAAGGAAACATAAAAGGTGTTAAAATCTCATGTAATCAATCAATCACCCATTTATTGTTTGTGGATGATGTTATGTTGATGGGGATAGGATCTGTTTCAGAATGGCAGACTTTCTTTAAGGTAATTGGCATCTTCTGTGAGGCTTCTGGCATGGAGATAAGTGCCTAGAAATTGTCCTTTTATCACAATATAGCCAATGAGGACTTTCTCTCATCCATATAGTATATTCCCCCTTATCATATGGCTGCTATAGACTGTGGCTTCAAGTATCTTGGTTTCTTCCCGAAGCCAAATGGATATCTTAAAGATGACTAGAAGTGGCTTCGTAGAAAAATTGATCAAAATATTAATATGTGGTGTTATAACTAGATTTCTTTGGGGGAAGAATAATCCTAGTTAAATCAATGCTGGAAAATATCTTGGTATTCTTGCTTGCAATTTCCAAAATTTCAAAATCAATATTAAACAACATCAAACAAAGAATGTATAGCTTTCTTTGGACTGGTAAAAGCAGCAATGAAGGAATGCACCTTGCCAGTTGGACCTCCATTTCCAAACCTAAATAGTATGGAAGTTGGGGATTCAAGAATCTTATCTAGTTTGGCAAAGATTTAGCCCTAAAAAAATTGTGGAGAGGATTGTTCAATTGTGGGCTTTGGAGCCAAGTAATCAAGGAGAAGTACTAAAATTAATAGACAGTGGTGGATTGGCTTAGAGGAACAACAAAAAAACATGACAACAATGGCTCCATTTTCTGGAAGGAACTTATGGATTATTTTCCTTTCCTATTCAAATGGCTGGCTTGGAAGGTGCGAGATGGAAAAAATATGATTTTGGACAAAGACCCATTTATAGGAGGGAATGATGTCTATAAATTTTCAACAGATATATTTTATACTTTGACTTCCAAAGGATTTAATTGCTTAAATGATGCATCTTATAGGGTAAAATGGTTGACATCTTCATATTTAGACCTAGAAGATCCTTTGGTTGAAGAGTGGAATTCCTTCATCAAAGAGCTTAATTTAAATGGGGTTTGTTTGAATGAATCGAAAGATCAATTGATATGGAGATGGGACAATACATCAGGTAGGGTTAAAGCAATTTTGGCATACAAATCTATTGCCTTATTAGTTGTGGAATATGATATCATATGGTGGACCAACAACATTTGGAAATGGCACATACCAAACAAACTCAAATGCTTTGCCTGGTTAGTGCTACAAAACAAAATTATGTCCTCGCAAAACTAACAGAAAAGAGGATTCGCAGGCCAAAACCAATGTTGTATTTGCAGAAATCAGGATGAATTTGTTGATCATATCTTTATTAACTACCAATCTACTAAGAAAATATGGTAATTGGTTTTGAAGATCCTGGGTATTAAAGAAATCCTTGTGCAAGCCTCCTTTGAGGAATTTCTACAATTTTGGGTGGGAAAATTTAAACATCATCTTTCTCTTCCTATCTTTGTGGCCCGAAGTATATGGATTGAAAGGAATAAGATAATCTTCAAAAATTCAAACTTGAATATCCTATATCTCTCTACCAGGATTGTATCTCATTACAGGGAATACTGTCAGTTACAATCCCAGACGAATTTGAGAAGAATTCTCTTCCCTTGCATGCTCCAGTATTATCTTATTGGTTTCTTTGATGGTGCAACACAATAAAATTATTGTGGAGGGGGAGGCACGATCAAAATGGCAGGAGGAAAATCCTTGCTTTTCAATGTTGGTCTAGGACAGGTACAAATACTAAAGAGAAATTAATTGATGGTTAGGTTCTTATGTTCCTAGCTTCAGCAAAGAACATAATAAGTATTCAAATTTTGTGGGACTCCAAGTGTGTGATCGGTTAGCTATTAGAAAAAACAAATATAGAAGCCCTTAACCTTACAACATGGAAGAGGAAAATTGAAGAGAAGAAGAAGGAATTCCAGGTAATCAGTTTCTAGCATATTTATAGAGCCTTGAATGCAACCGTTGATAGCTTATCAAAAAAATCTCTCCAAATGGAACCTTGAATTATATATTTCGAAGAACTGAATGGAACAAGCATCCAAAATTCCCACAAAATCCCCCTAGGCTGATGGTAACTTTCTTTCAAAAATCATTCAGTTGGCAAGTAGCTTTCTTCTTTTTGCTCTCCATTTATAAAATAGTTAGAGGATGAAAATATCAGCTTTTATGATGACCAATTTTATCTCATCATTTATGTTTTTCTCCACTTCCAGCTCTTTTCAGTCAACGTGTAATATCAAACTGGGTCATGTTTCACTTGCAATTTTATTTATTTATTTTTATTTTTATTTCGCTATTGGAAATCACGGTTTTTTGTAATCTCGAACTGTACTTTTTTTTATTCTTCTTGAATAACCAAAAAGTATCATTTTTGTTTTTAAAAAAATTGCCTTTAATGTCGCCATTTTATCTAGTGCCCCACAGGTCATTCTCATGAAGCCTCCATATGCTACCAAAACTACAAATAACACCCAAATTAATTAGCATAACATTAATATATTATTATTTACTAAATATTTTAATATTTTTTAAAATAATTATAAATTTTAAAAAATTAACTCCTATAAAAAAAATCGCTCGTAAAAAATGAGAAATTAGTGACTAGGTGACTAAAAAAGTTAGTCACCACAACCTTTCAAGTAAAATACTACAAAAAAAGAGCAATCTTAAGTGACCCAACTAAAAATAACTAACATAAATGACCAATTTAGTCCTTGTGAATAGCTAATTTGTCTAGGAACAAAAATGCGACTACCTAACAAGTACTACAATAATATGAATAAGTTATTTATGTTAGTCATTCTAAATGTGTCACTTCAACAATCTAAACTTACAAGTGACAGGGGATTCAAAGGTTGTTATAGTTTGGCTGAAAGATTATACTTCCTTAAACACTTCTTTATTCAATTTCATGTGATATCCAACATCTCACCAAGTTAATTATCTATCCATCATAATACCACTATGGACTCTTTTTAATTTCTCATTCTTATTATTATTCATATCGCACGTTACCAAATAAAAAGTTCATCTTACACAAATACTCAAATATTTTTCTTCTTATTTTTTATGAAAACTTAATAATAAATAGTGCAACTTCTAATAAAACATATACACTAGCATAGATCCATCTAACTCTGACTCTATCAAGCACCAAGGGGATCAAATCTCTCATGATGCAGATCTCTTTAATTTTGAGTGCAAAACTTGAGGAAATGTTTGCACATGGAGAGATTTGATTTCTCTTAGTTGTTGGTAGATATGGAGTTAGATGGATCTATGTTAATACTAATTTTGAGCAACACACTAATAACATATTTTAACTATAAGAAACATTTTATTATTAATATTTCTCTCTCTCTCTCTCTCTCTCTCTCTCTCTCTCTCTCTCTCTCTCTCTTATATAATTTGTGGATATGGCTGCAATATTCATGCATGAGTTCAAAATATATTTTCAATGATATTTTATTCTTGGGCTTTGTAGGAAAATTATCCAAAGATAAAATCTTTGAAGATAGTTCATACTCTAGTTAGTAACATACTTACCATCATTTATTTTCCACTATATTCTAAGCAAATCTTTGCATAAAAACTGGATATGAATAAGATATAAATAAATATACCTAACAAGGGTTACTTCCATCATTATGTATGTGTTACCTAACACTTATGTAGAAGTACAACTATAAATGTGTAGTTTTACTAGTAGTTACTACCCACTAAGAGAGTAATTTTTCCACTTCACTTCTCAATTTATTGTTTTATTGCCAAAGCAAATCTTTATAGGATTTTATTTTCCTATTGAGAGTTATTAATTTAAAATATAAGTAAATACTAATAAATATTCAATAATGTAACTATCTGAAAATAAATTAGTGCGCCATAGTGAAGATCCTTTAAGAAAAAACAATGTTGTCCGCCATTCGAACCCTTCAATCATCCAGGGCCAATAGTTACTAAAACCCCAAAAATAACAAAAGAAATACCAAGAGGATTGATCCCACAGAGGGAAATTTACAGCAATAGGAGGTTGAGTATCTCATCCAGAGAACTGGGCATGGTAGTGAGACTTCAGAATCAAAGGATAGAAGTTATGACAACGACACTCTAGGGGGGTCAAATCCGAGACCTTTCTCGGATCTTATGAATTATTCTATTATGAGAACAACTTATGATGTTAATGAAATCCTTGGTCGTATCCCTACACCAAACCCTAACTCAAACCCAATTCCAGAGCCTTCTGAGATGAAAAGCACTAAAGACGATAACGAGGTTCGTGGCTCAACCCCGGAATTGCTCAAAACTACTATTGAGTGTAATGTCAATACCAAGTTTGTTGTCAGTAAATTGGGGGTCGCTACCAAGCTTTGTAGTGAAAATGAAAAGAAAATTGTAGACGATACAAGAGGATAGAAATAATTTTTGGTTTGCGAGTGCAAAATTCAAAGTTTCTTGGATCTGTCTCAAATCTCTTTAATTTACTGATACTCTATCTGTCAACACACATGTAACAAATTGTTATGTGAAAGCAGTGAAATATTTTCTTTTATAAGATCATGGGATGGCTTGTCCCGAGGTTCAATTCCCTCTGGTTTGGTCTAGAATCTTTTTAATTTACTGATACTCTATCTGTCAACACACATATAACAAATTGCTATGTGAAAGCAGTGAAATATTTTCTTTTATAAGATCATGGGATGGCTTGTCCTGAGGTTCAGTTCCCTTTGGTTTGGTCTAGAGAGTTGTCCACTGTAGTCCCTATGTTAATTGTTTAGCGCAATGCATTTCTATTATGAAGTTTCCACTATAACATTACTTTTTTTTATTGACCCTATACTTAATCTTTGACATTAATTTTGATTTACTTCATAGACTTAGATTTGGGATGTTTTATGCGTTACTTTGCTACATGCATTGTGTATGTTGTATCTTCTGTCCTATTGACCTCTTTTTCCTCTTTTATAGACATAAAAAAAAAAAAAAATCAAAAATTATTTCTTGGGGCATTTGGTAGTAGGTTCAATGAACAATTATATGCATTGCTATGTTTAGACTTGTTTGATACCTCAATGCAACCTTCTTTCTCGCTACTCTCCAGTTTGCAATCCAAGTTTGATGTTTGTTGTGCTTGTGCTTGCTTGACTCGGGAACTGTTATTGTGGGGATTCACAAAAATGCTATATTTGTTAGTCTCAATGGTTTTCTCAACACTACGCCTTTTGTTTTGAATGTCTCATCCATTCCTAGAGTTGCAATTGTTGTTGTCATATTTATAATTCGATCTTGTAGCTGCTTTTGTTGGAATTTATATTTTCTGTCTTCAGCTTCTCCGGTCTCGCGTGAGAGTGTCCTCCAGGGTTTTTTGTTGCCATTGTTGCTCCTACGAGAGAGTGTGACTCTATGAGGGCTGGTATTGATGTTATTGTCCAACCATGTTGTGCAATTCATCTTTTTTGTGTATATTCCGAAGAAATGTACCTTATGTCTGGGGAAAAGAATAAATTATGAATATCTAAAATTCACCCCAATCCAAGTGTAGCCCCATGCTATAGGGTGGTGGAAATGACTATTTCACTAATAGATCTAGACTATAAGTTAGGACAAAGGCATATCTTAATTAGAAACACTATTGTGAGATCAACAATCATAAATGAGAGACACATTGCATAGTTGTTCTTGAGTGTCTATTCTCCCCATAACGGTTGGTTTAAAGGTTGTCTGCAGGAGGCATGTTCATTTGATTCCTCTCCGAGTAGATGCTATGTCATATAATACCACTTGAAATGGCTACTACAAACAACCTAACATGCATTCTTTGTAGGATATTTGACTATTAGAGGCCAACGAAGATTGTAGTTTTTACAATGCATGAGAAATGATCTGAAATTTTAGTATTATATGGTAGAGTGTTTGTCCATTATTTGGCATATAGGATTGGATTACTGTTTTTTCTTTTCTTTTCTTTTGATATTGGGAAAAATATGTTTTTCAACATGAGTTGCATGTGGTTGTAGTTCTTCAAATATATTAGCATCAGAACAAACATGGTACTTCTTTGAGTGTGGTTTGAAGCATTTATAATGGAAAAGAAAAGAAAAGGTCACAGTAAATTTTATTTTATTATTTTCAATAACATTAGGAAACTAACATTTATATGAGGATTTCTTGAATGGTTGTACCAAGTAGAAGGTGAACAAGAGGCTTGTTTTGTTCTTTTGCTTGAGTTCTTACTATCTAATCAACAAGGAATGCAATATTATTGAATTTTCGGTGGCTCATCTATTACCATTTTGGTTTATGCAAATTTTGTCATGCAGGTTAAACTGCTTAATTATTCGAATGTTTTCCACCTCCAAGTAAGAAGGGGCATACTTAATTTGTAGTTGCATGATATTTGTGCATCCCACATTTGGAGCAAAACTTGTATTAATAAAATGGATAGAAGAACTTGAAATTCAGCCTTGGTCTCAAATTAAAAAAACAAATGATCAACTTGCATTCAACTGGGCACTAAATAAGATTGTTGACCAGACATCTTTACACACCTTTGCTTATCAAAATGATTTCCATTGAATTAATATTATCGAGGAATATATAATTATCATGTTCATGTAATTAAGCTAAGAAGTACATTTAGTGATGGTCAATTTGCAATAGCGACTGACATATTTTAGAGTGAATGAGGTCAGTTGATAATATAGAAACTATTCCTTTTTGATGATGTAATTGACTTAACTTTTAATTTCCAAAAATTGTTGATTTCAATTTGTATAATAATAAAAAATGAAACAGGGTAAGAAATCAAATACTTTGGCATCAAAAATAGATATCCGTTTTCCAACAACTATCACTACCTTAGGGGTTAAGTCCTAGGGCAAATTCTTAAGACAATGGAAGGTGTAATTGAGAAATAAACATTTATTAAAATACAAAGCACACGCATGGAGAAATGACTAAAGTAACACATTAATATATATATATATATATATATATATTATATATATATATATAATAGATATATAATATATATATATATATATATATATATATATATATTATATATATATATATCTATTAGACTAACCTAAGTACCCATGGGGGATTTGAACCGGTGACCTATCACAAGGAGTGCCTTAACAACACACCCATTCACCGTCAATCCAAAGCCCCGTGGAGTAACACATTAATATTACATTGTAGCATAATATACATTTTATTGATGATGAAAAGTGGATTGATGAGTTGTGAGATGTCACATACCTGCAAGATTTAGAGTGTTAAAAAAACAAAAACATGATGGCTCTCAGAAATGTCCTTTTATGTTTCTCTATCAAATGAAAGATTTTGAAGAGTATGAAGTAATAAACAAAGTTTAATATTTAAAAACAAATATTGCAATCTCAGCATGTGATAAACCTATTTTATTACTGGTCATATGATTAGTCATCAGGTCCAACAACAACTTTAATTTGTGGAGGTAGAGCAGCCAGGTTTGTCTAGTACACAATGTTAGGGACCTTTTGTTGGTATTAAAGTCGATTTTCTTGCAATTGTGAGTGATATTCACATCAGTGATGTCAAGATTCAATAGCTACTAGAGGTCAAGAAGTCAAAGAATGTCATAAGACTAGAAGTAGCAAGTATTTTAGGCTTTGGTTCTCAATGATGAGTATTTGGACTTATGGGAAACTTAGGGAAAAGAATCTCCTGAAGGTACCTCTTTTTGAATATGTTTATTTATGTAAAGGATCAAAATAAGTGGTTGTTAGAACTTAAAGATCTTAGCAAGGATGTGTCAAGTGAGAATGGGGTTGTGCAGTCCATGGAGCTGTTGAAGACCCTTGGTTTATTGATAGCCCATATAGATACAAGGATGATGATATGAATGGTTGTTCTCAATGCATTGTTTTGGAAAATCATTAGGTTTAGTCTAATACAAAGAATTGAGTTGTTGATCTTTTCAGAGGTAAGGAGCATAGTAGAGGACTTGATTCCTCCTTATCACTGGATTTCAAAGAAAATTGAAATTGAAATTTGTAATAATGTCCATTAGAGGTGAGCATAGGTCAAAAGGACTAGCGATTACAACCAACAATAAATAGTTAAACCAAAATAGTTGGGTATAAATTACCTAATACCCCTCCAAAAAATGAGATGAAATGAAACGAGAAATGAGTACAAGAGCAATAGGAAATGAAATGGCATAGACATAGGCGTAGAAGTGTGTTAGCCCAAGAAGAAAATTCCTATACAATGAAAAAAGATCTAGTAAAGCAAATAGCCTATACAAAAATGCAACTACCACAGTTGGGGGGAAAGGAGTTACCCATGCTTATTATCCAAATCCATAGTGTAGATATCAATACCAAATGCCTTTTGAATAATGTATTTTGTATAGTGGCTTGGAATGATGGGGCTTTGGAGGGTAACATTGGGTGGCATCAACCTACTCATGATAGTATTTGGTGATGAAGAAGAGGTAATACCACTCCTAACATCCAAGGCCATATGACTCATGGTAGAAGGGAAGAAACTAGTAAGGCATATATGAGTAGGTGTTTTGCATAAAATGTCCCCTCATGCAACTTTGATCCTCCTAGAAGCCCTTGTTCTAGAACAACATGGAGCTTGAGTGGTGTGGCCTAGGAACAATGTTCGATGGTTCTTTTGTTGATATATTGTTGGATGATAGTCTATGGGAGATATCCTTCCCTGTCAGTGGGATTTATCCTAGTTTATATAAATTATCTTAATTCTTGCATGTATGTTTACATGAGGATACTGTATCTTAGACTTGACTTCAAACCCTTTTTAGGACTGGTTCTTTCAAATGCTCTTTCCAACACAAGTGCCATCACAATAGGATTAAACTATGGACGAGTTACAAATGCCTTGCCACCATTGGAACTAGTAGGGAGTCTTTTGCAAACCAACAATATTAGCAAAATAGAACTCTACAATATGAATGGGACAATCCTACAAGCATTTGCAAACACTGGTATGGAATTGATTGTTGGAGTGGGAAATGAAATTGTTGCCAACATAACAAATCCAAACTCGACCATTGGATGGGTCATGATAAATCCAAACTCGGCCACTAGATGGGTCAATGAAAACATTTAAGCTTACTTAGCAGCCACAAAGATCACATGTATAGCAGTGGGGAATGAAGTTTACTCATAAACTGACACACACTTAATGGAAAACCCGGTTCTTGCAACAATCCTCAAGTTAAAGGGGGTAGCTACCGCACAAAATAAAAATCATGGGTTTTTCCACAAGCATGTAGTACCTCTTGCTAGACAAGTTTATGTTCTTCCTCCACTGGTGCAACAATAGCTTCAATTGGTGACATGTTATCATATTTTTGAGCAACATTCACCCTTCGAAGAGTAGCGTCTGCTACAAATTGTGTAGCCAATGCAACTTTATTCTCTTCAATTATTTTCTTTATCTCTAGGTTCTGCAATAACAAGCATCATGTATGTAATCATGATTTACATTTTAAAATGTGTCTTCAAAACCTGGAATGGAAACTAAGGAAAAACCAATCGAATATATCAAGTTGGGAAATGTACCCTATTTTCAAGAAGGATCTCGTTAGCCTTCAAATTTTCATCTAATTCCTTAGGTCCTATGTAAGTTGTAGATAAATCATGATGCATGAAATCCATTAGATGAACCATATGAGACCAACTTATACACTACATGGGATACCTTTGGCTACAACTACGGGCCCTGTTAAACAACTTGTAAAAATGTAGACATATCATCAAAAGAGAGATAAAGAAGGTTGTTAAATACATTCATGATAATGTTATCATTGTTGACAGTGTGAATGTGGGGACTGGAAAATTTCCCATTTATTAGAATTCCCTACAATGACAACAATAGGTATCATTAGTAATGTACTCATGTTTAGTCCATCGAGACAAGAATTGAACAAAAATAGGCCTCTTGAATGAAAAAAGGAAATAAGGAGTTCGACTCCCTTACTTTAATTTTTTTCCCTTACAATATGGTTACTTTGTATAGAATTCCAAAAGACCTTGGTCTTTCCCATAGGCCAATAGTACATACTTCATAGGGTTTAAATTTTCCAAATTGAGCAACATTCCTAGAGCTACATGGGAGAGCTGACGAATTTCACTAACAATTCAACATGATTTTTGGTTCACTGCAACCCTATACATAATCTACTAAGAGTTGATTTTGCATAGTCCCCCTACTATAGTTGCACTGTCCACTGTAATTCGTTTATGCACATAAGTGTTATTAACAAAATGTTGATATATAGGTAATTCTTCTTTTTAGCATGTTTCAATAAACTGAAGTGATGTTTCCATCCTTAATACACTTGATTCTTGTGTTAGTATAACAGTACTTACTGAATCTTGAGTTGTTTGATTTATATTCGTGGCAGAGTTTTTTCAATGACTTAATATATCTAAAGGATATGTATGCTTTACATTCCATGGGGGAACATTGAATTCATTCGAACAACAAATCACAATCGTATGTAAAAACAATTTCATTTTCATGTGGTTTTGGCTTATTGTATAAAATCCACTTTTGTGAGTGGTAGGCTCATACTGAGTTATTGGATTTCAACATCTATAAATTTAATTGAAGGAAAAGCCTTAATGGAATTATTTAATTAAAAATACCATTATGTTTCTTGTGGTACCCCTATAAGTGATGTCGTCTTTGGATCTCTATAATTTGCAACCACTTTTGTTTGACTGTCAAAGATCCACAAAATCTTCTCTATGTTGTTAGTTTTTATATTTCTCTTTCACAATATTTTCTAAACATTTTTCTACATGGGTAATATTTTATGCTTTTAGTTATTGTGCTTTTTTTTTTTCTCTATTCTCACTCCCCCTTCCCTCCCCCCACAATAGCTATCATGGTTCTGAACAGAAACATAGTAAACTTTACCATCCTCAAATATTTTTGTTGAATTTATTCTAACAAGATTGCTGCTTCTTCCAACAATTTGATGTTGTAATGAATTTTTGTTTTGTGAAAATTCTTTGGTATTTCATTTTCTATCTTCACAAGTCTATATATAGTTGTTGAGATATTTGTTCTCAATAGGGTCTTGACATAGTTGCATTGTTTACCATAATTTGTCTCTATTTTGTGCTTTACCTTTGAAAGAGTTTTTTGATGGATACAAGTACTATTATCGGAGAAATGATTCTTTTAGTTAAACATATATTATTTGATTTGGTGCTTCTCTATGGCATGGATATAGATACACCTTCTCAAACTGGGGTTATTTGACACGCTCTACTTATGAAAAAATCCTTGTCATTTGTTTAATATTTTACAAGTAATTGACCTATCGTGGTCAATTCAGAATATTTTGTTTAGTGCCCTCCATGGAATATTTTTTAAAATTTGCTTTGCTTTTATTTATTATTCCTTGTCATTTTTTTAAGACATTCTAGAATCAGGCAAGTGATTAGCTAGCTGAAAAATATTTTGTTTCGAATGCTCTACATATTGCCACACTAGAAGTAACATTATCTTACACTGTGTTGTGCTCTGCAAACAACCCCCCATTTCATATAATTTTTATTCATAAAACATCAGCCTATGAAATGGGTCCCTTTAAAGTAAAATTGATATCAATACTTTTATTGTTCAAAAAGTCTGATAATCAAATGAATGCATTTTGTAAAACCCTTTTGAACAAACCCATTTAAAGAAATAAAGTGAAGCTTGGTCATTGCGATAAAGCGATCGCAAGATCGCATATCGCAATGACATAAGAAATATATATAAGTGGCACAAAGCTTTACGCCGATGCGATATCGCAATCGGCGATCAGCAAAACTCCATGCACATCTCTAAGAGCCCTATGCCATTAGCCCCGATGCGATGCGCAATCGGCGTTCGACGGTCGACGATTTATTTTCACTTAAGTCTTGATGCGCTCAGAGATTTTCACCGATGAGATATCGCATTCGGCGATCGGCGGTATCCAATACACATCCATAAGGCGCACTGGTCATACACTGGATGCGATGCGATAAAGCGCAGTTTTCAATAAAAAGTCGTTAAGTGATGGGATAGCACAATTCATTCATATTTAAAGCTTGATCACTTGCGCTCAGCCGCCAAAACGTCCATTGCATGCTTAAGGGAATTATTCACCCGAATAACGATTTAATGGTCATTTAAAGGATGACAGGTTTTAAACGGCCAATTAATGGGATCATGTCTTAAAATCTTTCTATGGATTGTGTCCGCGCCCATTTTAAAGGCTAAATACCTTTTTATGCACCTATTCATATGTTATCATCACTTGCAAGTTTTCATTGTTATCTCTCTGTATTACGCGCAATTGCCTCTCTGTGCAGAATTCATCCATAGACAGAAGTTTGAGCAAGATGGGAAAGAAATCCAAGAAGACTGCAGGTGCTTCCGCCCCACCAGTCGCAGGACAAGCTGCTGTAAACAAGAAGAAGGGCCTAATATATGATACTACATGCACGGGTCTCACCAGAGTTACTTGGCAAGGCACTTACGACCTAATTGAAGCCGAGAAACCACAGAAGACGGTAACAGAAGCTAGTGTGGATTTACTACGGAAGTCTGATTGTACTCTCAAAGATTTAGCCGACTCTTTCCTTCATAGAATAGCAGCCAGGGAGCAAACTCTCCCATACACAGACGTTGTGCGATGGGCGATTGAAGAAATCCCAATCTTGGACAGAACTTTCAGCACCAGAGATGGGAGGATTTTCGGATCATTCAAGGCAGATGACCTAAGGCAAATGTATCATTTGCCCGAGCCAGAGAAAATATATAACAAGACCTTCTTGGAGAAGTTTGCAAGCGAAAATGAAATTGAATCCGAACCCATCAAGGATTCAAGATAAAATCCGAACAAGCACAAACACGAATCTTCCGGTAAGTACTCGGTTGATTCTTTGGCTTCTCCTTATTGTTATGTGGGGATAATGATGTGTAGGCTATGGGGATTGCATGACTCTGCTAGTTTTACCATAGAAATGGTTCCTCTTATGGAGGCAACAGTAAACAGTATAATTATGGATTGGGCTACTATTCTCTCGAATAAACTAGCAGTAGCTATTCATGATTTTAGAAATAAGACTGTGGTCACTGAAAGGAAAATCCCCCCATTTTATTATAGTGCATATATCTTAGATACATTATGTTTCAATTCCGAATTTCCTGTCCTCGGTTGGAAGTGGACTGCACAGGACCCCTCACCCATTCATATATATCACCAAAAATTGTGGAAGTCTTCTTACAAACACCACCTGTATCAAATCTTCAATGGCTTTATGGTGCCCATTTACTATTCCATTTTTGATAAACCCATTCCGAAGATTTCCTATCAAGCTTCCTTTGATTTACCAGCAGTGGCAAGTTGGTTTGGAGAAGAGAAATTTACCTATATCAGAGTTTTCGGCAGCCAAGCCGACCCACATGTTCTCCCTTTATATATTCCAGATAAGCTGCTAGCAAGAGAAATCGCGTATCAGATTATGGATGAGAGTACTACACAGACTCCCAAAAGAGAAAAGAAAAGAGGCTGGCCCTCTTTTCCCTTGAGGTGTGGTGTCTATACGCTGCATGATCTCAAACATGCAGAAAAGGAAGCCACAAAGATTCAATCTTTAACTCTGGCCACAATCCCAAACAGGGCATTTGATCCAAAGCAAGTTGCCTATGCTGCATTAGAATAGGCCAAATTGACAAAGTTTGAGCATCAGGAAGATATATTTGATGACCTGTTCACTTCAATTGAAACCATAGGTCAGGCTAAAGAATTCGCTAGGATGAAATATAATGATGAAGGGTTGACAGAGTTCAATAAACTTAGAGAATAGAGGTTGCAAACTATGCCTCTAGATTTACTAGCAACGACCCCAGCGACATCGTCAAGCGAGTCTGGTCGGCAACAGTTAAAGGAACCTCCTGCTATAATAAAAGATCATAATAAGGAGCAGGAGGAAAAGCAGAGGAAAGAACAAGAGGGAAAGCAAAGAAAGGAGCAGGAAGAACAACTAAAGAAAGAGCATGAGGAAACGCAGAGGAAAGAACAAGAGGAGCATAAGAGGAAAGAGCAGGAACAAGTACAGAAGGAGTCTCAAACTGAGAAAGGGCAAAAAACCACCACTGATGTCAATGTGGACACTACCACAGACCCTAAATTGCTCCAGGAATGGCAGCAGTTTCATTCTATCATCAGTGGATTAGAATGCTCAAAAGATACAGAGACTTCTAAGACTAACGACATGTAAGACGTTACTTCACCTCAGGTTCTAAGTGGAACCAGCGGCCCGCCCAGTTCTAAGGATGTTGAGATAATTCCAAAAGACCCCACTGATCAAATCATTCTGCAGGTAGAAGATATTCCTCCATTGGATGTTTTCTACAACCCGAGGCATAGAGCAGTTGTAAAGCAATCAAGGAAAAGACGAAGGATTGATCAACCTTCTATCTTTCCGGAGCAAACAGTCACGGGTAATGTAGTATGGAAGGAGGAATTGGACCCCTCCGATGACCTAACAAAGTTGTCACAGTATGCTGGAGCCTATTCGGCAGCAACAATCGACAAAGCATCAGAGGTAAGCCTTCTATTGAAGAATAAGGACCAAGAAATCTCTGCATTACAGGCAGAATTGGCTGAGACAAAGCAGAAGGCAGCGCAAGCAGAGGAGCAGTTGCTGGCACAACAGCAAATGATCAATCAATTAACCCAACAATTGCAAGCGGAAAAGCAAAGGATCGACCAAAGTGCGATCCAGAAACCGAAAGAATTGACGGAGGCATTGGCACAGTTGAGAGCAGCAAATGAACAAATGATGAAAACCAAAGATGAGCAAATCGCTCAAATGTCATCGCAGCTAGAAAAAATGAAAGGTGCTTCACCAGTGGCAGAGTTCAAAAAAGAAGCATCATTGATAAACAATGCGTTAATATCTCAGGTTAGACTCTTGTGCCAACAGATCGCTCAAGCTGAGCCACTGTGCGAGTTAACTATATCTATAAATCAGCAGGTAGAGAAGTCCAGGGATGAATTAAATCAAGCCGAAGAGGCCATTACTGCATATCTTGACTGGCAAGATTCTGATCAGGGAAAAGCAACAAATTTTCCCAGGATACTTGAAACATATAAGGATATAATTTTCACAGAATGGCACACTCAGGTGATGAAAGTAGAGAGAGCGGCTTCAAGATGTAAATCAACTTCTAGCAATCTAGTTGATTTAGTCAACAACACTCTCTACTTGGCAAATATGATTTCCCAATGTACACCAAGAAAGATGACAACAACAAATACATTGGAGCAATCATGTCATCCTGAGTTAGAAGAAAAGGGAAGATTAATCGCCGGGATTAATAGTTTAAACTTGGAAGCATATTGGCTCTTCCTAATTAAGCCACATACACACAAAGCCGCCCTTAAGTGTTTAACAGATGCAATCGGGTGTATGATTCTCGATATTCAAGATGCCACCTATGCTGGCCAGCTCAGTTCGCGCCTCAACAAACCTCCGGAAGTTGAGCTAATGCTTGCAATAAATCAGCTCAGATTCAAAGGAAAGCAGCCAACTTGATGAATCACCCTCCAGCTTGCCAGATTGCTAGCCAAAATAGGATCAAAAGTTATTGATATCAATTTAGTAGCATTTCTGTTTAGTAGATATTTAAATTAGTATTGTATTTATAGACCCTTTCATGTTTTTAAAAAGGGTCGTAAAATTTTGTAAGAGACTTAATAGACTGAAGTTTGCACTACTGTGCTTCAGCCGATATTCTTTTATGAAACTTGACCAGTTGTTCTTAATTTAATGAGGAAGCTTCTTTATGCAATTGTGCACTATTGTCATTGATTGAGAATTTTTTTGTGTTAAAGGAAGAACTGCACATAGCGATTGATATCTGGGAGTGTCACGCAGCTCATATGGTATTTTTATCTATGTCTGAATTCATTCCGTTTATATGAATTGCTATGTAATTATTCTTGCTATCATTGATTATATGCATGCGCTATAACAGCAGATCTTATTCATTCCACTATTGGATGTTTAGTGATGTGCCTTTGCTTTTAATCATATGTATGACAATGATATAGATGTTTAAAGTGTGGTAATTTCGCTTCAATCGCTCTGCTTAACTATTTAGGCACAACAATCTTAAATGAATTAATATCTATGTTGGAAAGATACAGTCATCTATATGCTTGTCTTTTAGACATAGAACATCAAACGCTACGCTTTAGATCTCAATAGATTCCCGGGATAGTTTCATTTATTTATATTTCTGTTAATAGTTTTAGCCTTTCGCTCACCACTAGCGTAATCTATAAATCATTCACCCATCCCATTTATCTATTTCTCGGAAACTGGTCCCATTATCCCCAGTTGGAGCCACTATCCCAAACGGAAAAGGAGCTGTACTAAGGTCCGGACCGGGTGGTTTCCCCAATGTTGTTGCAGCGATTTTCTAGGCACCAACAAGTCCTTAGTTTAATAGAATCCAACCATTGACATTCTAAATGCTCCATAATGATAGTTTTGCCACTTTGAACCATTAGAACACAATTCTTATTTGCACCCTGCCTAAAACAGATTGACTTAAAATTCCCATTAGACACATCTTTTACTAGAGAAAGTGAAATGCTTTTGGCCTCATAGCTACTTGCAATGTTATCCCTATATAATTCTCTGGATTTTTAGGAGGCTGATGATTTTGTATGACTCAGTAAGACTATAGGAGGTTATATAATCCATCTTTGAGATCATGTTGCACCTATTGAGTGGGCATTAAATTTAGGATGTAATTGGAACTAGTTTGATATCCATTCAAAATTGAACTTGATAGTTGAAATTATACTAAAATATGTGAAAATTGTGAGATTATTCTGACTTGTACACCAATTGGAAATGCCAAACTATCTAGTATGTGAATATGGTTTGATGTCTGTAAAATGATGTTGAATTAATAAAATGGGGGAGAAAATAGATTGATTCTTCTTGAAGTTTGGAATCTATATGGAAAATTGCAACAATATTGACGTTATCTGCTTCTTTATGTGTATTCGATGTGATAGTTTTAAATGGCCATGGAAGATGCCTCCAGATGTGAAATATCTAGTACAAGTAGAATGCCAACAACAATCTTTGTGCTACATCGCAAGTAAGGAGAGCTCTCAACAAATTGCATGGAATAAAAAATCTTAGTACTACAATGCGAGGAAACAAAAATCATTATGATACATTCCCAGCAAGGAAGGATCCTTGCACTACATTGTAAGGTAGTGTTATAGCACCATTTACCACTCTTGGTATATATGATGCTTTGTTTATGGCCTAGGGCAACCCCTCCTTCTAGACTTGGTCCAAATGTATAAAAAAACAATGTTTTATTCCCTGTACACTACTTTGCCCTGAGCTAAAAGCATGTACATGTGGGTCAGTCAATACCCAACCCGCGTATATGTATTAAAACACTTTAAAAATAAATTTTCCTTAATTTTGGGTAGATTTCATGGGTTTTATCTGTTGATTACTTCCAATTTCCCATGGCCCAACTGTTTCCCAACTAAAAAAATAATTGGGAGAGGTATAAATAGACCTCTATGGGAAGACCTTAAGGAGGAGGAGAAGATATAGAGTTATTATACTGAGATTATCCCTGACTCAGTCTGATGAATCCCTGTGCCTCATGCACTTCCCCAAGCTTAGAGAAACCTTTGTTTCCTTGATTATAGATATCCTTCCTTTTGCTTGAGATATCATGGTGTTGGTGATGGAAGAAGATTGTTGAAGGCTGGGATAGGGCGAATCCAGAGGACGGTTTCACTTGGAGCTAGAGAAAGACTCAGGTGAATTCTCTCCATGTTATTTATAGCTTACTGCAATAAAATAAATGCCGTCTTGTTTCCAAAATTAACTATGTCTATGCATCAAATTATGTTTTAATTCATATATGAATGTCATTTTGATGTATGATCAATCATTTGTTTATATCATATAAAGTCAATTTCATGAATATGCTTTACTTCTATACTGCTATGTATGTTGGAATTGAATGATTTTCAGGTTTGAAGAACATCGGGAGTTTAAGAGGGTTTGAACCTTGCGGGACCTACTCGAACGAAGAAACGCTGGGTACGATCACTCTTACGTATTTTGATAATATAAGCATCTTTCTTGAGCTGTTTGAGTATTTCTTGTTGTAGTTTTCTTCTGCTCTATTGGAGTTCTAACCCAAAGCCCTAGGTGCTTTCACTCGAAACAGGTAGGAACGTTAATCACAATACATTGCAAACTAGGGAGGCTAATTATGTTAAATTACAAACTAGGGAGGATAATTGCACTAAATTACAAACTAAGGAAGCTAATTGTGGTCAATTTCAAGCTAAGGAAGCTAATTGCACTCAATTGCAAACTAGGAAAGCTTATCATGTTAGTTCTTTGCAAGACAATTACATTTGGTTGTTCGTCTTCCTTGTAATGATTAGAGGATATCTTAAAGCATGGGAAACCTAGTAGTTAACGAAAGGTTTGATTGACAAATTGATGAAGAAGTATTTATATTTTCAGACATATATGTATGTATCGTATTTTTTTCCATTATGTGGTGAATTTAAATGAATAAAGAAACTTGGTAGTTAAGAAAAGGTTTAATTGACAAAATGATGAGGAAGTATTTATATTTTCAGTCTCACATTTTGTATGTATCTTAAATTTTTCCATTATGTGGTGAATTTCGAACTTCAATCTTGAAATTCTTAGAACCCAGTGACTTAGTCATGCATAATTTCCATTTACAACACTTGATAGGAAAGTTTGAGAAAATAAAAGAGAATGTAAGTCTTGAATTTTATAAAGGCCAATATCGTGCATGCCTTCACTATCATCTATTTGAAACTATAAATCAACACAACTATAGTGTGTGGAAGTTAATATGTAGAACATAATATTAATATTTTTTAATAAGTTAATGCAATAAGTTATAGTTCATTTAAGGTCATTGTATTTTAGACTCTTGATATGAAAGTATTAAAGAGGAAAATAAAGCTAATACTAATTGCACTTGTATACTTGTTCTATTAAAATATCATTTTCATCTAAGGTTATAAATTTTAACATCTTAATAAAGAGACTTAAAGTTGGGATGGGTAGATAATTTTCGAAAGGAGGGAGAACAAGGACCATGTGCAAACCTATGAAAGACTAATACACTTTTTAAGAATGTTTAAGATTTTTTACTTAAAGTTTTAACTAAAATAATTTAATAGTCTATTTATGGAAGACCTCATTTTTGTGGAAATTAAAAAAAAAAAATGAACCTTCCATATCACGAAATCTAAAAAACATGTTGCCTCTAAAGCTCAAGAGAAGGTGAGAATTGCAACACAAAAGTGCATTCTCACCACACCTGTGTTCACCTTTTTGTGTGGTGAGGGTGTTTTTGGACAACTAGATGCCAAATAAAAGAATGGGAACTTATGGATAAATTGTATTCTTTAAGGACCAAGTGTTAGGATAGGTTAGGTATGCATGCTCATTTTCTTAAAAAATATAAAATGGAATGGTAGTAATCTCATTACTTTTATTAAGTGAAGTATTTTCTTAATGGTATTGAAGTGGGAAATAATATTGTTCTAGATGAATCACAATGCAATTTAAAGCTTAGACAAAAACAGCTAAGAGAGGAAATATTAAAATGGGTTAAATAATAGAGTGAATCGGGGCATCAATGATGTATAGTGGATGCATACAAGTCTTTTTTAATTTGGAATTGGATATATATTTGATTTTTTTTTTTAGGAAATTCACATGAACATATCCAAATGACACCACCATATTTGTGGATGATACAACTAATAAAATTTTAACTTTGATTAATTTGTTTCATCTAGGAAGATTTGATTTTGGTACCTATTGGCATAGAACTAGCCAAATGTCAAAAAATATTGGAAACAACTAGTTGAGTTAACCTCTTGGACTTGTATATATTTGAAATATATTTTTATATCCTTGCACATTAGTCATACATCCCACATTTGAATATTTACTAGGCAACAATGGAAATACCTTTTTAAGTGGTCACACATTAGTCCTGTTGTGAATTCGATGCCCACCTTGGGCAATTAGAAAGAAAAAAGCACAAAAGAAAGGTGAAGTTGCAATGGTGATTATTAAGTTAGTTGTTAAAAAATGGCACACTTAATGAGATAGACACCTATTAATATATAAAGACGGGGAATCCATCATCCTTCCTTATTAAGTGCTCCCCACTTCCTTAGTGGGAATTGCAATATGATTTTTTGTTTAAAACTAAGATCAATCAATCAAAATTTTATCATCAATGTCATAAAGCTTTGACATAAGGATTTCCAGTTGACATGAATTATGCAAAGATTGCTTAGCTAGACAGTCCATGCTCCTAGTATAAATAAAACAAGTAATAGTTAATCCCTTGTGCACTTTACAAAATGGTTTTTTCTTGCTTAATTTTTGAATTATAATCTAGTGCATTAAAAGTTCATTGGAAAATAATGCATAAATAGGGATTGCATGTATGAGAAAAAAAAAAAAAAAAGTTTTTCGGTTGAATAGCTAGTTACATAGTCAACATTGATATCTAGTGTTGGTTGGAAAATATAAAATGCTTAGAATGATTAGAGAGAGAGGAATTCATATGACCCCAACGAGACGATCCTTGCAAAAGAAACAATAAGAGGATGAGTTTGTTTTGCTACTTTCCTCTAGGCTCTAGAATGAAGGTCCCATAACAATATTACTACTGCCAAACATGATATCATATGGATTTACATGTTTCAGTTTTTCATGAGTGCCATTACATGGTTTTTTTTCCCTAATTAACTCTTCTTCACTTGAGGTAGAGAGTGATCAAGAATGAAAACTACGTAAGCAACAAATAAAATCATGGAGCAAGAATATGTAACAAACACATGAAGATTTGTTATTCATGAATGATATGTCTAAAACAGAAAACAAGTTTAATACTCAAGGCTTTATTAGTTTACAAAAAACAAGTTTAATACTCAATGGTTTTTTTTTTTGGTAGAAAATCTATGTAGGTTAACTCGATAATGGAATATAAATCAAAGAAGAATACTATAACCTACTTCTACTATCAATTTGCAGAAGCTTAAAGATCGAGCTGAATAATATAACCAGAAGAAGAAGAACCAATGGCACACATGAAAATACTTTGGGGAAAGCCTCAACTAAAAACCCCACACTATTGTATTATCATACATGGTGGAAATACATAGGAATTATACAAAGCCTTAGCTCTCACAGCTAGCCAGCTCTCAATACAATCCTCACAGATGCTCACAGGAAATCTTGGCTTCTCTCCAGCCTTCCTCTCTGCCCTCCAAGCTCCTATTTCCTTGCACTGTTCCTTATAGATGATTAGCCTCTTACTAAGTGGAAAACCTCCTTCAAAACTGCAAAATCCTCAAGGATAAATCCTCGACTGCATGCATGAGTTTTCTCCATGAGAAACCACATGCAACTGATAGTACGTTGTCCTTAAACATTAATCTCAACTGGGTATTTCTCAGAATAGACATGCATGAGTTTATGATGAGGGAACCTTCAGTTAACTGGAGTAGCACTAGTTGAGTGCATTAATGCATCAACTGACTGCTAACTCACTATTAGTTCCTCAAACAGTTTGGAACTAATTTAACTGGACTTAATTCAGTAAACTGAGTTAACTAATTACAACTCAAATATAACTCAATCTTATCTCCTTAATTTAAGGGATAACTCTGGCATGACTTCAGAAAGACTTCTAACTTGAATTTCTCCAACTAATTAATTTAAAATTAATTCCAAGTAGTTGTTAAGACTAAATTCAATTTTAATTCAAAATTTAATTCAAGGAAAAATTAATTTGGAATATTATTTTTGTCATATTTCAACACTCCTTCTCAACAAGAAAGTGATTATCTAGCCCCAAGGGTTAGCCCAACTAGTCAAGTCGTGCCTCGCCAAAACGGGAGGTCACAGGGTCGATTCTACCCGAAGCCTTTGGGGTCAGGTCTGTGATGGCCGAGGGGTTTGATCCTAGAGATCAGCCTTATAAGTTACATGGACGTAGCCTGCACTCCCTGACCACGGATGTTCGTGAACCACTGGGAAAAAAAAAGAAGGGATTATCTGCCACCCCGATCCTATCTCTATGGAACTCGAATTTACACTTTGACAATGCCTTTGTCAAAATGTCAGCATCTTGCTCCTTTGTCAAAATATACTACAACAACATGATCCTCCTTACTACACAGTCTTTGAGATGATGATACTGGATATCAATGTGCTTGGACCTATCATGAAATACTAGATTCTCAGAGAGTTTGATACAACTCTGATTATCACAATAGATCACAGTTGGATCCATCCTCTGATCAAACAAACAAACTAGGATTTTCCACATCGAGATGGCCTCACATGTTTCCTGACTTGTAGCCATGTATTTTACCTCTGCGGAGCTAAGTGAAACCGACCTTTGTTTCCTATTGTACCAAGAAACTGCTGCTGACCCAAGGTTGAAAATCCCTCTTGACGTGCTCTTCCGATTTGATGGACTCCCTGCCCAATCTGCATCAGTGAAGCCCTGTAGCTTCACTCTCTCTATCCGTCTGTGCCATAATCCATACTAAGATGTGCCTCTGACATATCTCAATACATGCTTTGCTGCCTTCCAAAACATCTTGGTAGGCTGAACCATCGCTTGACTCAGCTGGTTCACTGCATAGCACAAATCTGGTCATGTGTTCACTAAGTACACCAGTGAACCCACAAGATGCATGTACATAGTAGCTTCTACCACTTCTCTTGAAGTAGCAACCTCCCTCCTCCAGTTACCTTCTAGAGGAGTATGCATGGGCTTGCACTTCTCCATCTGGAATCTCCTAAGTATCTCGTTGGCATACTTACCCTAAGACACAGACAACTCGCCATTGTTATTGGGAAAACTAGTGTCCATTCAGAGCTGTTAGTCCCACTAAGATGGGTAGCTATCTTAGAAACAAACAAACTAAAGTTACTTGTGTTTTCCTTTATGAGAGATAGATGAGAGAGAAGCAGAGAGTACCAACCTCAGTCTTTCGCTTGGCTCCTTGCTTGTTTCCTCCCTCCTTTGACAGAGCTTCATCACTCCTTCCTTACTTGCCCCACTTCAAAGAACGCCTATAGATTCAAAGCAGCATAATACCATCAAAGCATAGAGATCTATAACCATAAACAATGTAGGATCAGATATACATTAACCATACAAATGCATACACAAATACAAGATTCAGAGATATACAAATATATGGAGGAAAACTCAAATAGCTTTATTGATAGAAGTAGTAGAAGAGAGGATTACAACCAAACTGTCTGATCCAATGAAAACGTCCCAGCATGAAAGCCCTCTTCCCCTCATGAAAAGCTAGATCACCCAACAAGACAATGTTGCACAGAGAAACCAACAACGCTTCCTTACAAAATACAAAATTCCAGCCTCTGGATCTCTGGGATGAGAGATCCATATATAGATATTTTTAGGTGGGTGAGTCAGCTTCTGGGATCTTGATTAGTGTCATTTCACTGATAGTTCCTGGTTCCACTTGGAGATTTCATGATCTCTTACTCATCCGTGGGCGAATTTAGAGAGGAAAGTGTCAAATGGGTAGTTTCTAGAAGATTCTCTAGGTTTCCACCAAGCCAACTGCCTCTGCCATTTGTTTGCTCTCGCTCATCACACCCTACAGAAGGGGTTTTCAGTATGCATCACACTTTTTGCATGTAGCAGGTGAGATGCATCACACCCTTAGTATTGAGCAGTCTGTATGGTCCAGTTTTGACCAGTTTTGAGTAGTTCTTCAGGGAGAACTTCTGGGAGATGATGTAATCAGCTGACCTTGCTCCTTTAGGGTGTGAAACACCACTTTTAGGGGTTTAGAAGCCTTTGGTTTATGGACATATGAGATTGGGGTTGCAGTGCCTAAATATGTCTATAACATCCATCCTTCTGCCACACTTCCATGCCAAGGAAGTAATGCATGAGACCCATGTCTTTCATCTCGAATCTCTTGCAAGGTCCTCCTTGTAAGACACAATCAACTGATCATCACCAGTCAATATGAGATCATCAACATAAAGTATGATAATCAACACCTTACCTTTCACCACGATGTGGTACAGGTTCGCATCCGCTTCACTCTTTGTGAAGCCCAACCCAGTGAAGTGGTTGTCTATCCTTGTGTACCAAGCACGAGGTGCTTGCTTCAGCCCGTACAATGCTCTCTTGATTCAGCACACATATGACTCATGATCGGAGGTCTCAAAACCTTCTGAATTCTCTATGTACACCTCTTCCTCAATCTGGCCATTGAAGAATGTAGTCTTCACATCCATCTGATGGATCTTCCAACCCATTTGTGTTGATAGTGCCAACATAGATCTGATAGATGAGTACCTTGCAACAGGAGAAAAAATCTCATCATAGTCAATCCCCTCGACCTGTGAAAAACCATAGGCAACAAATGTTGCCTTATGCTTCTCCGCACTACCATAAACAACTTTCTTTACCTTGTAAAGCCAATGGGAACTCACAACTGACTTGTTCTCTGGTCTCGGAACCACGTCCCAAACACTGTTACAAACTATGGAGTCATACTCCTCCACCATAACATCAACCCAAATTGGCTGTTGCACTGCTTCCTCAAAGGAAGATGACTCAGTCTCAACACATTCCCCAGCAAGGGCCATGTATCCAGTGTACCTCTTAGGTGACCTCCTCTGTCTACGTTGAGAAGATGGTGCTCCCATATTCTCTCTCGCATCCTCCAACAATCTGTCAGCTTCTCTTGTGCACTTCCGTCCATCTCTGGAAGACTTTGCTTGAGTGGATGTCTCCACTCCTAGAACCTCTGCATACGGCTGCTCCACATCAGTATGAGGCTCCTCCTTAGGAACCAACATTTCCTCCACAGCCTGTAGTTTAGCTCCCTCTCAAGGGAAACTCACATGGCCTTTTGCT
The DNA here is from genome assembly GCA_000404065.3 of Pinus taeda. NCBI lineage: Eukaryota > Viridiplantae > Streptophyta > Pinopsida > Pinales > Pinaceae > Pinus > Pinus taeda. The sequence goes on from APFE031160117.1 coordinate 87,910, forward strand.
CATTAAACGTGAGATCTCTGCGAACCACTGTCCTCTGACTGGTAGGAAAGTACACCCGATAGTTGTGAGGTGTATCAGTGTACCCCAAAAATATCCCCAACTCTGCTGTCGGCTCAAGCTTCTTCCATGCATCCTTTGTCACATGGCAATATATCGATGAGCCAAAGATCCTGAAGTGACCCACATCTGGTCTCTTGCCAGAGAAAGCTTCCTCTAGTGTCTTCATCCCAAGTATGCGATGCGGGCTTCTATTCTCCAAATAGACCATTGTGTTGCATGCCTCAGCCCATTAGTGAAGTGGTAGGCTTTGGTCATGCAACATTGCCCGTGTTGCCCTTACAATAGTTCTGTTCCTCCCCTCAACCACCCCATTCTATTGGATGTGCCGTCAACTCTCATTTAATTCCTTCTGTTGCACATAAGTCCTTAAAATCCTGAAGACATATTCTCTGCCATTGTTGCTTCTCAAGGCCTTGATCTTCTTCCCTGATTCTTTCTCGACCAAAGATTTGAACTCACAAAACTTTGTGAAAGTTTGGTCCTTCTTCTGCATAAAATAAATCCAGCATTTACGAGAATAGTCATCAATGAAAATCACATAATACCTTTGCTTCGTAGTGGATGTCGTCGAGAATGGTCCACACAAATCAGTATGAACTAGCTCTAAGATAGCCTCTGCTCGACTGTCTCGATCATGAAGGGAAGACTTGGTGCACTTTCCCAAGGTACAACCTTTTGCATGTGTCAACTTGCTCAAGTTTACCTTTGGGAAGTCTTGTAGATATTTGTTGCATTATCTTCAAAGCCCCATGATGCAAATGGCCCAACCACCTATTCCACAACTCACCAATGTCTTGGCTTTGCACCAATTCTACTTTCGTACTCAATGCTGCATAATCATCTACCTCTAGTTTATAGATTTTCTTCACCCGAATCCCTATCCTCTTGGTCTGACCTGTGGCTATGTGTCTTAGGAACAACTTTCCTTTACTGAAGACAACATCATAGCCTTTGTCCTCCAACATCGTGACTAATACAAAGTTCTTCTTCAGTCCAAGCACACACATTCACATTTGTCAAGGTGAGAGGAGCTCCATGCTCCCTCTGAAAAGCAACCATGGCCACTCTTGAAGCACTATATCTTCTGTTGTTACCCATCTCTATGCACATCTTGAGGTCTTTCTCCTCCAAGGCACTGAATAAATTTTTATCACCGATCATGTGGAATGAGGCTCCACTGTCAAGATACCAGACACAACCCATCATCGATGACACCATGCATGCGATGAGGGTAAAGTACATTTCAAACTGAGAGGCTAATGCCTCACCTTCTGATCCTTCCGAGGATCCCTTCTTGGAATTCTTCGATGGGAAATTAGTCGCATAATGTCCCATCTTGTGACTATTAAAGCATGTTACTTTAGACATGTCACCCTTCTTCCCTCCATGAGAAGAATTCGATTTGAAATGGGAAGCCTTCCCCTTCCCTTTCCTTGCTTTACTTTCTAAGGCCATATTTTCTTCATCATCATTCTTGGATGAAGAACCATCTCGTGTGCTCCTCTTGATCTCCCCCTGCATAAGATTTGACCACAGTCGTTCCCAATCTAGCAGTT
>APFE031160117.1:91482-159192 GCA_000404065.3 Pinus taeda
AAAATAAATTAATTAATTATTTCCAAGTAGTTGTTAAGACTAAATTCGATTTTAATTCACAATTTAATTCAAGGAAAAATTAAATTGGAATATTCTTGTTTCCATATTTCAACAATTTTATATTATTTGTTAGAAGATAAAAAATGTGAAAGAATAAAATTAATAGATGAGATATTTTAAAGCTAAAGTGAATTGGTTTGTACCTATCCAATTCTATTGAATTCGTTCATTGTTTAGAAATAATTGCAGCATGATGATATACCAACATGAAAAAACAAATAAACAAACCCCATCCTTATTCTTCTATTACTAGTATTATGGAAACCTAAAACCCTTCTACTGCTAGGGTTTTGACCTAGGAATATACTTGCTTTGGTTTTTTATGGATTGCTTAACAAGGCTTGAAGTCATTACAAGAAATACTCATTATGAATTTTGTTAGCCCTTTACAAAGTCTTTATTATTTAGTGAGATTCGCCAAGTTCTTACAAAATTTTATATTTCCGTGAAATATTCTCCTTGATTTTACAAGATAATATAATTTGGTGAGAGATTCACCAAAAAATTATATATACACATTATATTATTGATAAAACCACCTTCCATTTTTCCTATTTATCATGGGGATTCACCCATTTATTATACATATAAATTTAGGGCAGTTCTTAAAATTTTTCCTGGTGCAAACAGGAGTGAATGATCATTCATGCAAACAACAAATGCAGGATTCAGAAAACGGGAAAGCATGCATGTGTGTGAAGTGATTCGCTGTAATGACGAGCGTCCATGCAAAATATGTCATGCATGCGACATCAATGAGATGTGAACGAAAACTGAAAAGGTGCTTCTACAAGCTAACATGCATCAAAATGACAACAAGCACTCATTGAAATCAAGCAGACAACAATCACACAAAGTGAAACACAAAATGCGATGGAAATGCAACACAAGACATGGAAGGTGGGCTTACCCCAAAACAGCTAAGTTGAATGTGCCGACGACTCCTAGATGCAATGTGGGATGTCAGAGCTGCAAGGTCAATGTGATGAATGAGCTTTACAATGTCTGGTTCATGATTTTTGATAAAATCGAAGATGTGACGAGCATGCCACAAATCTAGGAAGAGAAACACTTGGTGGGAGGTTTATCAATCAAGGGTGAAACAACCTGTGAGGGGGATGCAACAAGTTTTGATGGACAGGCTATCATTCTGCAAGAAAATCATTGAAGCTTGTGTACTTGAGAAGGCAAGACATGCTGCTGTGAAAGGTTGGTAGGGAGGCTCCAAAACGAAGCTAAGGCAAATTTTGGAGGGTGGTTGTAGCTGCTACAGCACCTTTGAAAACATTTTCTTTTCCTTTACCCTTAAATGGCTTTTTACTACCTTCTTTTGGAGTGTTTTTCCCTCTTACCTCAAGATGAGTGGCTTGCACACACACATCATCTAGATTATTGGGATTAAACATTAATATAGTATGCCTAAGGTAACTGTGTAAACCCCCTATGTACTTTAGCAACAGGTCTTGTGATTGCAAATCTACACCTAACATTAGGGACCTTTTTTCTGAATACTTGGGTGTAATCTTGCACATTTTGACCTTTAAGTTGTCTAAAGTTCTAGCAATTCATGATGGTTTTCTGCATACAATCTAGAGGGTAGAATTGTCTTTTAATTGCAGTAATGAAATTAAATCGAGAAATTGAGATCTTACCATGTTTTTTTTATGTCCTCTTGTGTCTTTGATTCCCACCATACTAGTGTTGCACCCTCCATTCTCAAGGAAGCTAATTGAATCTTTATGTCATCCTCTTGAAGGTTTTGAATTTTGCAATAGACCTTCAACTAACAAATCTAGTTATTAAGCTTCTTTGCATTCACTTCACTATTATACATGGGAAGCTCAAATTTAACTTCAAGTTTTAGTAAGGGTGATTTACCAGTTCCTTTTGAGGTATGCTGATGAGTATGAGTAAGGGTTGTGTTAGTGGAAGAGGGTGAAGGTGCCTGTGAAGAAGAAGATGAAGAATATGGTGGAGAGGGTGGAGGTTTCACTCCATTTCCATTACCTCCATTTGCATTACCTCCTCCTGAAGAACCTACTCCTTTGGGAGGTTTGGAGTTTTCACCCTGCAACCTGGTATTCTTCTCTTCATAGAGGACCTTCACCGTCTCTGTCATATCAAAGAAATCCTTCCTAAAGACGTTATCATCCTCTGTCATTGTAGGCTCTCCTTCATGAGACATGCTTACTGGTGCCTCAACTACAACTTGAGGAAGAACTGGTGGTGGAGACTGTGGCAACCTTTCCCTTCTTCCCTTTGACCCAATTTTAGGGCTTTCAACTAGTTCCCCTTCTCCTCCTTTCAGTTTTAATCTTATAAGCATGACATAAACTTGCAAACAATTAAATCCTTCTTGCACAAAGAAAAACTAGTGTTTTGATACCAAAATGATCCAATTAGGAATATCAGTTTTGTTGTGCCAAGATCCTTCTCAAATTATAAACAACATGTTATTCATGTGCTTAATGGTTCATGAGTTTATTGCAAGCGAAAATGAGTTTTTATGTTAATTTTATGAGAAATTTTAACGTAAATAAGAAACTAAAAAATGACATAAAAATGTATAGAACATCACCAACAACACATCACAATAGGAACATGATGAAGGATTTCACCCCTCCTGGGCTATGTCTCCTTGGTCCATCTTCCAATGGCTTGGGCCTCTCTATTATGCTCAAATGTGTAAAAATATGTACTTACAATGTTCAAATGCTTATGCAACCTACTCCAATGAGTCCAGAATGTCCAAAAATGGCTACCTAGCCTCTTTCTGCACCCCATTTGGTCGAAAACTAGAGTAGTTATGACCTCTAATAGTTTCTCCACTGTTTGCTCCATAAATTTCCCAAAATCCAGCACCAAACCTTCATTTTCGCCCAGATTTCCACTAACACGCCACCAAATCTGCCAAAATCCGGGCGGATTTGTCGGATAGATAATTTGGTCGTTGAGGCTTAAAAATGTGGAAATTAGGGTCATATGGGGGCCATGCGCTTAGGGGCTAGCTCCCGACGCTGACCCCTTTTCCTTCGATGGTCAAATAACCCTTGGCGGTTAACGATAATGGTGTTCACATGGGGCGGTTTCCTTGACGGTCAAGTGGTGGTGGTTTTCCCCAATAGTCGTTTAAACGTTGGCAGCTTCAAGAGTGTGTTCACATAGGCAGTTAAGTCTGCCCCATCCTCCAAACTATGTGACATAACTCTTTAAATATAATCCACAGTCTACATATGTTAAGAACTACCGACGTGATGAAACAATAAAGATTGTGTGTTGCTTTGTGAGGTCACGGGTTCCACTCCCGCTGCCTCCACTCGAACTATAACAACATTTTTGGTGGCCTCCGGCTGAGCCACGTGTCAGCCTGTGGTTGGCCATCATTCCAACTAATAAAAACCACTAAAATCTGACCAGTCAAAATGTGTCACTTGGCACGATTTCATTAGCTTAGGAGCCCTATGACCAAGTCAACATCCACATCACCTACCCATTTAGTGCTACGTCAGCAGTACAGACTGCTGACCATGTTGTCCTTTTTTTTGAAAATCCTCTTGTTTGATAATGTGAACAAAACTCGTTTCTTGAGTCATACGGAGTTTGTTTCATGCAAAACGAGTTGCGTCAGATTCATGATGACAAGCACTACGTGGTCGTCTAATTTCCACACCAATTCAAAAACTTTGAAATTCGAGCTATTTTTTTAGCACCTGATCAATCTTTGATTAGGTCAGGTCTTCTTTCAACTTTAGGGTTTGTTGTTGATTTCTTGCCTTGGAGCACCTCATTTATTTTCCTTGTCATGATGTATCATTATAGAGAATTTGGTAATATTCATGGAGACATTTTCTATTTGAGTTGAATTTGTTAATGCAACTACTTGGTTGAGGAGGTGAGGGAGGGGTCTTTGTTGATAAGATAGTGATCCTCCAAAGCCTCGCTCCACCGTGTAGGTTTTCTTTGGGTTTGTTTGGATCATTCCTATTTTTTAGACCAAATATAATGGGTTGCAATGTTCTTTATCTTGAAATGGTCTTTGTAATAGAAGGAAACTTGTTCATAAGTAAGAGGTTACCTTTAGATATATTCTTTTGCAGCTAGCTTGATTTCTATTTAAAAACCTTGGTTAAAGTCTTTTCCACACATATGTGATCATAAGTATCAAAGTGCCTCTTTTGCCTCTCTATGTCCCTAGAGTGGAATTTTCCCAATGCATTTTTGGTTCCCTTTCTCCTTATGTGAGTGAAACCCTTAGAATTGCAAGGGAAGGTTTGGGTATTCTCACCCATCATGGAGCAATGAAGGGAGAGTTCATGGATGGATCAAAAGTCAGAGTTTGTGGCTCTATAAATAATCTTGATTTGCCCCAAAACCATGGCCTTGGGTTAAGGATGAGTCCTCTATCCATTTCTTAGTCAAACTATACTATGAAAAATGATTTTGCACAAGGGTAAATAAAAGCCTCTTTTTTTTATTTCCTCTTCCAAGGTGTGGAGATAAATGAGCTACATTAGAGGAGGATCAATGAGATACTGGAGATGCTCTACGGGGGTGTCAACCTATGTGATGAGAGGATGGTTGTGCAAGTTGAAAGAAGGGTTGCATCATTAACTTGGAGTTGGGAGGTAGGCAAGGTCCTTGTAAAGGAGAGGTTTGTTATAACATCATGGAGGGGACAATGAAGACCAAACTAATATGGTGGGGCAACTAACGCTGAAATTTAGTTGGTATTTTATGAGCATTAAATTTTACCATAAAATCTAGTCCTTTCAATTTAATAATTATATCTGGTATGTTTTAGAAATTTATTATATCATAATAATATCTGTTTATTGTAAATATTGTTTATATATACTTAATATCATAACCCTTAAGGTTTTATATTTTGTAACCCAAAGGAATATAACAACCCGCCCACCTAACATGTAGCTACTAGTAAGCTTCTAGGGTCTATGACATGTCCTCTTTGTAAACCAGGTCACAACCAAGAGGATTTACATTTTGGATCTCTTAACTTTTTCATAACTCACATTACTTTGATCACTAATTGAAATGCCCCCTAACACAACATTAGTGATACACTTTATAAATACATTAATCTTAAAAGTTCTCATACAATTTTTATATTGCCTTATACTACTTTAGTGTATATACTTTCTAGTTTTGTTAAATTTATATAAATATTTAACAAACTATTTTGTATTCAAATGCAAAAATTGATATTCGGGGGTGTAATCTTGAGTACACTTAATATTATGGATAACATATATTATCACGAAAATGATTTTAAGACTTAATTGATGACCATTAAATTTGATTAAAATATAATAGTTACTGTAAATTGGTTAAAATATAATTTCAACTCTTATAGGCAAGTAAACCATAAACCATTTCTGTGTAGCAATTTAACTACTAAAATTTATAAAAGTATATCTATTTCATTTTTTTGGTTTTAAACTCTGGAAATAACTTTGAAGAGCATTCACATCTACAATATTGATATTTCTATAACAGGCATGGCGCATACGAAAAAAAAGAGTTTGATATTGAAATCGCGCTTAACGGATAGGACTAATTACTGTGAGTTCTCTTTATTCCTTCGCTTAATTAACGCTTTTGGAGTTTTGGATTTTTCAAGTTTTCTTTATTTACGAAAATGGCGGTGACGTGAACTGGAATACAGCGAAACAGGTTAAAAATATATTCGCTATGTTGATCCACTTTATTTTAACTGAAATAATGAACACGGGCGTTGAGATGGCCGAGTTGGTCTAAGCCGCCAGATTAAGGTTCTGGTCCGAAAGGGCGTGGGTTCAAATCCCACTCTCAACAGCTTAACCTAATAATAGGTTAGTTGCATTTTAAGATAAATTGCATATTTGTCATCAGACTCAGTTCTGGTTTTCAAAGGGCGCGGTGGGTTCAAATGCCAAATTTCATAAATGTTCTGACGGATTCTGCATTAGAAATAAGTTAACTGTGGCTATGTACGAATATTTTCTGATAGATTCTGCATTAAAAATAACTTATCTGTGGGCATTTGGTCTAGTGGTATGATTCTCGCTTAGGGTGCGAGAGGTCCCGAGTTCAATTCTCGGAATGCCCCAATAATAACATTTTAACGTTTGTTCTTTTCTGTATGATTCTCGCTTAGGCTGCGAGAAGTCCCGAGTTCAAATCTCGGAATGCGCCGTTAATCTGCCGGCCTTTAAATTTTGTACTTCTCAAATATAATTTGAGAAATGTTAATAACCATCCCATAGACCACATAATAAGAAAGTCAAGGCATCGTCCTGAGTTCCATTCTTGAAATACCCCATAATGTTCAAATCTCGGAATGCGCCGTTAATCTGCCGGCCTTTAAATTTTGTACTTGTCAAATATAATTTGAGAAATGTTAATAACCATCCCATAGACCACGTAATAAGAAAGTCAAGGCATCGTCCTGAGTTCCATTCTTGAAATACCCCATAATATGGTAATGTTTACTCTCTTGCTTTCAGTATGATTCTTTTGTGAGGGTGCAAGGGGTCCCGAGTTCAATTCTCGGAATGCCCCGTAATATGGTAATGTTTGCTATTTTGCTTCTTCATTTTTTTTTTTCTTCAAATAAACTATTGTTTTATGTTTCTGTGCCATTTCTTACCGCTAATGCGGAAGGCCACATGATACGCAAATAAGCTGATCAAAGATTGAGAAGCGTCTGTTGAAAAAAATACAGACCGCCAGACCGCCTAAAAACAAAGATAATGTCTGTAAATTAAATTTAGCTATCCTAAATGCTTATAAAAATTTGAGATTTTTTCATTGTGTCATCTACCACTGAATTTGATAAGTCACTTGGACTTCTAAATGGTTATAAAACTTTTTAGAATTTTTTACGATGTAACTACCAATGCATTTAAGAGAATGTGGCTTAGGAATTGTCTAGTATGTTGTTTTACAAGGACACTTACAAGAATTTAATCTTATTTTAATAATGTTGATTTTTTTATTTTAATTATAATAAAATAAGGTTAATGGCTTATTTATATGTTATTTTTATTTATTTTTATCTCCCCATTTTTTATCTAACACAATTTCTCTAGTATTTTTAATTATATCAATATTTTGCTCTAGTATTTTTAATTATATCAATATTTTGTATAGTGACATTCTTCCCTATTTTTGAATGAATTAGAAGACTTCGTGTTTTTAAGCCAACCCCATTTGAGAAGGTGTGAATTGGACACAATTTTGAAAAATTATGTTTGAAAAAGAAAATTATGGCCTTATTAAATGAAAATTATAAAGATACTCATGCAGTTATTTGGATTTGTTTATTGAATTTTTAATTAAAATTAATGATTTTTAATTGATAGTATTTTTTAAAGAAAACTTCTTAGGATACTTCCTCTTTCTTAGAATATCTAAATGGAGAGCAACTCAAATGCAACCATAATAGCCACTAGTAACCTCTAAGTACTCTATTGGATCTTAAAATTGTGACTTAAGGTCTCATTGTTAGGAACATGTGATGTAGGAGCATCAAGAGTGTGGTTATGGGTAAGCCAAAGAAAATAGAATATGGTGACTAATGTTGATGCAAGGGGGAGGGGGGGGGGGGGGGTTCGGGGTATAAAGTACATGTGTAAGACTCATGATGAAAGAACAATTGATGGACCATGCACGTGAAATTGTTTCCTACAAAGTTGATGGATACAATGACTAACAACCCATTTATTCCGGTCGATGGTGACCCCTTTACATGGAATTCAACTTATCTTTACGTATTTAGGTGCAAGATGGAGAGTGGAGAAGGTCGAGGATAGAAAATGAAGAAGACCAAAGACTATAGAGGATTGAAGATGAAGATTAAGAACGATAAGGGAAAAGACCCTAAAAGATGCAGAATGGACCTATTTAATAAAGATTGCTCATTAAGGAGAGAACATGAATGAATAAATCCTATGTGTGATGTTTAATGAATAATATGATGAGATTCTTAATAATGTAGACTAATTATAGAAGCTTCTGTAGGAATGAGAGATGAAGATAAATCATAGAAGATAGGGATGGCGATCTATTGAGAGATTCATGGAGATATTATGGATATCATTATGGAAATGGTTTAAAATAAATCTCCAAATATGAAATGATTGTTATAGTCACCTATAGTTATATAAGGGGCTATTTGTACCAAAAAATATAATACATGGTAATGGTTGATTAACAAAATTTCCCCTTCATGGATTTTCTTGATATATGGGCCAAACGTCTCTTGCTTCGTATTTCTTTGTATTTATTGTTAGGGATCTAATATCAAAATGATGACATCAAATTTACAACACAAAAACACACAATTTCTGGACTTTACACTCATTTATTTAACCTTGACATAAAAACTTCACATTCATTTATTTCTGAACTCATTTGATATAAAGAAATTTGGATGCATCTAGCATTTACAATATTCCAAAATGTTTGGATTATGATATTATCTTTCACTTGATCATTGTTTGACCTTCAATTTAAACCATGGCATCCATCACTTTGATATCCAACATACATGTTGATGAGCCGCTTTAAAAAAAATGTGCAAACCATTGTACTTCATCATTACTCCCTCTCTCAAACACTACAAGGAAAAGACCTTCTAGTGGAGGTTTTTGCAAAAACCCCTATAAAAATAACCCAAAAATCTATTTGTAGCAAAGGTGGGCAGCCAAATGTTTTAGCAAATGTTTTTTGGATGGTGCGTCTACAATCTACAAACACATCGGTGCTTTATCCATACAAGCACTAATACCGCATAGAACATGGTACACCGTGGATTTTTTTTTTAATAAAATAAAACAACACGGTACACTAAATAACACAATGCACCGGTGCTTGAATAATCGATAGCACCAAAAAATGTTAAGTTTTAAAAATTGTCAGTGTTATATACACCTGAAGCACTGGTGCCCTTCATGTAGTAAAACACCTCGGTGCATACCAAGAAGGAGCACTACTATAGTTTTTGAATTAAAAAAAAATGAAGTGCTATTTTCCAATGACGCACTAGTGCTGTAAATGTATTAAAACGCCTTGGGGCATCTTCTAAAGAGCATCGCTAGGCGGTTTTCAATTTTTAGAGAAAGAATGGTGTTATAGTCAAACAAGGCACCAATGAGGTACATGTATTAGAACACACCGTTATAGATTTTTTATTTAAAAAAAATGTGATGCTCTTGGATATCTTCCACACCAGTGCTGTTATAGTAATGCATCGAAGGATGGTTAAATAAAAAAAACCAACTCCCAATCATAAATTTCATTTTTACCATCTACAGTTCTAGAGAGCTCTAAAGCACCTGCGCCACTCTTGTCTATGCAAGTGCCCTTACGTTGGTGCTTCTCTTTCTCACCATCCTTTTGTACCGTGCTCACTTACTAACTTTCCATTTTTCTTTCAACTGTGGTAAAATTTGTTTTCCTCCATTACGTGTCAACAATGCCTCCCCTATGAGCAAATGTCCAAGTAATGTCTATGTTTCTCTCTAATTTAATTTTTTAGCTGATTATAATTTCCATTGTTTTTAATTTTTTTTCCCAGCACGGTGCGCTCAATATGTTTGGCTCACACCGATAACGATGCACCTTGTAAATTTACAAGGTGCACCATAGTTCGATGCGTGAACATAATGTTATACAACAAAATGACCTCCTCATCAGCTCAGAGGAGAAAGACATGATGGCTGAAGCAATAACCAAATTCACGAGCCTTGTTTCCACACTAATGCTGCCTATACGCTAACAACATGCTTTATAAAGATTCTCTGTAAGCCTAAGGGAGTGTTAGTGACCCCACTAACTCTACTTGTTAGTTCGGGGACAACGTTAGTGGACACTAATTAGGATATAAAGGTCAAAGGAGCGAATTGACTCAGAAATATCTCTATATTCCCTCCTAAATCTACTCAGAAAAGTAAGGAAACATCAAAGTTTGATCTGTCTGTGGGATTTCTAATCCTAATGAAGGAGGCAAATGGGAAAGAGCTCAAAAGCATGGAAACATCATTGCTTTTACCTAAGGAAACTCATGGAGAAACTTGGAAACCCTAATCTCAAATTCACATAAGCAGAGTTAGGGCTATTGTGATAGGGGTCATATCATTTGAAATGATAACTTACTTGATTGTCGAGCATGGTCTCAATTCTAAGCATAAGAAGTTGGTAAGAAGGGAGAGAGAGAGAGGAGTTGGAGGGGTAAGGGAAGGTTGATGCAACAGATGGTTGTAATCACTCTTCCGACATTAATATAGAATTGTAGTTGTATTGTCTACTCTGTCGTGTTGGTACTATTATTCATTTATTTGTTTTTCCAATAGCTTTTAGCATGAGTAGCTTAGTTATGTGTAGCTATATGTCTTTTGTATATTCATGTATTAATTATCAAGGTTTTATGTTGTGATTATGCTTGTCTCTTCTATGTGCAGGACTTGATTTGGAGCTGGCTCAGGGGACTTCCACCTAGCTGCATCATGCTCTCTAGCAAATCTACACGGAGACTTGAGTTAATGAATCGGTTTTGCTTTGATAGTTAGTTATTGAGTATGGACATGCATGTAGCTTTGTGACAGCTACAGATAATCTTACAGTCTATCAAGGGTACAGGGAAGACCCTTGAGGATTTCTTCATTCTCCATACACCATGCATTTAATCCTATAGCAGAATTGACGACTCCATTGGGGACTACACATTAGTTCCCGGTTTACCCAGAAAGTTCCTAGTTTCCTCCTTCTAGACCTTCCTATACTTCTGCAATTCTTTTCTAACCCATCAGGACCTTGCAACACTCTTCTTTCATTTACTCAGCCCTGGATCTGATCCCCAAAGGCCTATTTTGAAGTGTTTTCCCACACTAACACAGGTTAGGAGTGTAAACAGAGCTTTATAAAGCTCTCTATTTGCACAAACAGAGTGTTAGTGCCTCTAGTAACTCATTGTGGCCTCTACCACAGAGCGTTAGTCACCCAAATTTTGATATGCAGGTGTGTCTTTGACCTCAAAGGGTTGGGAAACTTGCTTCTGGACTGATAAGGGATTTGTAGCTATGTTTTGTTTGCAAGATCTGTGTCCTGAAAGATTTTTTTTTAAGAAAATAACTTTTCTTCTTAAATTTTTTTATTTTCATAAAAGAAAAAATCAAAATTTTTTATTCATTATTCTGCCTAGTTGGTTAAGTTCTGCATTACTTGGTTTCAATAGTTGTTAGAGAGCATTGAAAAATTTCTATCGGTTATGCTAATGTTGTAATGAATAGGATGCATGGAACGAACATTGATGTATGAAAGACTCTCCCTTGTAAAATACAGTTTATTCATCGAAATTGAAAATTTACAAGCATTGTCTTTTGAATGATTTTGAGTCAGAGCCCCACCAAATATCATACGCCAACACCCCTACTGAAGACACTAACAAAGTACACTTAAAATCTACCTAAACTTAATTAGTAACTCTTTCTAGAGTAAACAAACATTAGTTCAGGCTAGGATCTTGTGATAGGTAGTGTGAGTAAACTGCCTAAGATCAGAAACCAAAACAAGTGTCATTAAGAGAGAGAAATCCTTCTGCACTCATACTACCAGGAACACTCCAGTAAAAGCAGAGCTAAATACGAGACAACATCGAACTGTAAGTGAAGGTAGCCCATCTTTTCTTGCATCTCCTTTGGGTATTCTAAGTATTGGGGATCCCTTCGGGGATATCGGAGTTGAGTCGGGGACTCAGGTATCCTACCCACACAACATACTGTTTGCGACTATGTCCCCCTCGGTAGTGTCTGTGATCTGAGGTATCCTTAGTGGCCATACTTTTAAGGACTTACACAAGGTGACTGGGGTGCACTGCCTTGGTACCTAACATAGATAGACCCCTAGGAGGGTGCTTGTCTTCACGAGAGTACTTGGCCCCTCAATCTGAGGTTCAAGCGAAGCTCTAGAGTAACCGTAACTGTACCTTTGGCCAATCCTCTTTGTTATTCATTGTGATACTGGGTTTCATCTCTAGTGATCAGTGCTTATCAAACAAGATCATTTCCCTCTGTTTTCTTATTGATTCACTTAGTGTATTTTTTTTTTCCTTAGGTGCCAGAGTGTTATAATTGAGACTTTAATAAACATGACAATAAAATTTATTGATAAAACTTATTAGCCACTGTGGCTACATCCAACCCTCGTCATCAATCTAGACGATTGTTAGGACTTCCCCCACTCATTGTGGAGGATTTGTCGAGCTCCAGTGAACCAGATTCCCCGTCTTTGGAAACCAGTCTCTGAGATCTCACACATAATCAATTTGTACAACCAACGGTTCAAGCTTACCAGAGGATTTCTTTACTACACGATTTCTTCCTCCATACAACCCTTCGATCATGAATCCGTTGGACCCACTCTTGGTTCCCGTTGCATCTGTACCTCCTTTGTCTTCAGTTGGAACACTTCCACCCATCTCGTCGACGAATAATGGGTCATGGGACTTTTTGGACACTTTTGGTCCCCCACCACTTCCCCAACTGATAGTCACTACCACACCTTTGATGGCAAACCTTGCTATCCCATTTGTCCTAGGTACAAACCCTAACATGACACCCTCCACGAGTGGAACCCAATTTATTCCAGGTTCTGCCCCTTTAGTTTCAAACTTTATACCTTTGACAAGTGCTACATACAATGCTCCTTATAACATTCAATATAGCACAGTTAGCGTAGGTCCCTTCAATCAAAAATATGGTTGGCATCCATTGTATAGTTCTAACCCCAAAATTCAAGTATCTGGGGGCACTCCCAGTATGCATATACCGGTCGGGAAGGTAACAGTTCCCCCTCAGTTTTTAGGCATGCATGGTCAATCACTAATTGACATGAACACTCCTTATGCCAGTCAAGGACATATGGTTAGTTCTGTGATGAGCGAGAATCCTCAAGGAGGTCCCAATCAATCCATGGGGCCACCCTACTCACAACCTCAAATGAGTCATGAGGGCACTTCTTATCCGAGGGGAAATTCTATACCCCAGCCTAACAATCCCTATGGAAATCCATATTACAATTTCATACCCCAAGGCAACTACTATGGCACACAACCTGTGCATAATATTGGGAATCACATGATGGGAGGACCGCAAGGATCCTCAAGTCATATGTCATCGCCTTGGTTTAATTCAAGGGCATCGCACACCCTACCTTTCTTGGCAACGGTTGATATCCCCAGCTTGTACAAACTTACAAATGACCCCATCTATCATAACTTACTCTAGCCACCAATCCCGCATAAAATACTGACAAACATCCCTAAGTTCGAAGGGAAACAAGAGAAGGATCTGGGTACCCATATCACCACCTATCATCTTTGGTGTGTTTCTAACTCCATGGTGTATGATAGTATCTGGTTACATCTTTTTCCCAACACCCTTACTAGCAATGCAACCAAGTGGTACATCGAGTTACCACGCACATTAGTCAATACTTTTGACACTCTAGCGATGGAATTCTTAAAGCACTTCCAATTACCCATTCGCTATGAAACTAGGACAAAACTCCTCACTTCATTACATTAGGATACGACCACCCACATCTCTGATCATATACATGAATGGAGACGTAGGCAGAGGTTAGTCAAAGCTCCCCTCCCAGACTATCTCTTGGCAAAGTGGTTCTGCAAGTCTCTACTCCCCCAAATCGCTAAGGATGTCACCTTAGGTGGTACAATCACAAAATACCAATCCATACGTTGTGGCCAACACTTAGATCTGATATATTCAAAGTCTAGCACTCTATACGACATAATTCCCAATGCCCCTCGCAACTCTAATGCTCCCACTACTCAGTAACCCAGAGTGCATGTCGATGGGATTATCGTGCAATCTCTGGGGTTACTGTAAAATAACTTAGCGGTCACATTGCCCAGATGTCAGTGGAACCCTCTACTAAATCGACTACTCTTCCTACCACCACGATAAACTTTGTGCAGTTTACACAAAAACCGGGTGGTAAGAACAAGAAGAATAAGAAAAAGACCGCTCCTTTTGAAGAGTAGTCAACAAAGCAGCACAACCCAAAGCAAAAGGCTATTGTGCCCTCTGACGATGGAAAGGATAAACCCACCTGATTCCCTTGCAAAATCTGTGCGCAATACCACATGACATATATGTGCTCACGTCTTTAGGAATGCACATATTCCATTGCTAAAAAGAATACTGGTAGGATCCCTATTGTCTTGAATAATCCTTTCCCCGCTTAGCAGCAACAACACCTTATTGCAAACCAACCCCAACCCCCACAAGGGGGAAATGATGGTTCGAAACATCCTTTAGCTGGTGAAGGACCCTCTACTGTTTACACATTTGAAACAATAGATCTACAGACCAGAGCCAAATCTAATGGAGCTCCTGTCGCTCATGCAGAGGAAACTTCCTCAAGTCAAAACCCACCACCGCCTAATGATATTCATATCGAAAGGCCAGTTGCTGACCTTGTGATTCGGCCCCCTAAAGGGGAACTTCAACGCACAATGCACAATAAATCTGCATGTGCCGCCCAAAACTATAACATTGTAGAAGACTTGGCACAAGCACTGTTGGCTATATCAACGCTCGAAGTATTACAAACATGTCCAACACAAAGTAAGGATTTTCTTTCGACCATTGGTGGTATCAACCCACAAGATTCCATGCTTGCAATTTTCAACATGGAAAAGTGTAAACCTCCCCTTTCTCACTAGCTTGCATTTCAGGTGCAAATGTTTTCGAAAGGTAAAGGTATACATAGAATTGTCATTGGCGAAGGTGCTTCCACCTACGTAATGTCGGCTTCATGTTGGCTCGCTTTGGGTTCTCAAACCCTATCCTTGCTGTCAAATTCCCTTAAAGCTTTCAACGACCACATTTTCATCCCAAAAGGTTACCTTTTCAACTACCCCATCACTCTGAGTGGGAAAATGATAATGGTGGATATCGAAGTCGTGGATCATAAACTTGACTATAATCTACTTTAGGGCTGCACTTGGACTTATGCCATGAATGCCATTGTGTCTTTGGTCTTTCATATCATTCTATTTCCTTTAGATGGAAAGATAGTCAGAGTGGACCAGATGGCCTTTTGCACCTCAGATTACTTCCCATTACCTAGCGGCTTTGTACCCTTAGTGGGTGGTGTACCTAACTCTTACGTTAGTATCAATACTGGTCTATTGAAGGGCTCTTCCCTGATGGGTTGTTTACCTCTTCCGCCACCCACGGTTCCACAAATGGTCTCTATGGTTTCATCCATTCCTCACGAACCGACCGATCCTTGGATCCTCATAGCCCCTTCAGACATTGACACTTACGAAGAAAAAATGTCACTATTACCAACTGAATTGACCTACCAAGCCATTAAATCTACATCCAAATCTCCGGTCACTTTTGTCAAGGCCAACATTACCACCTTCCCTCCCACAACAACTCCTTCTTTCGATCTCCTCAATCAGGTCCTACCTTCGAACAAAGCTATTAGAGAGATTATAATTTTAGAAGAGTGACCTTGGCAGGACTCTCACCATCGTGTTTCGATATCTGATTCGGACATGATGTGTTGTAGCATTTTTTGTTTTCATAAGATGGAATATTTCAAAAAATGTTAAGTTAGGATATGGACATAACATAGTTAATAAAATGCTAGTAAAAATATATATATATTTTTGATGATAATGTCCATATAAAAGAAAATGTTAGGTTAGCTGCTCTAAAAAATCAAGGCAAAAGAAAATGTTAGATAGAAAGAAAATAAATAAACTCTGAAAGTGAGCAAGTCTAAATGCCACTACTTTTTATGAAAAATAAGGGTTATGTGCAACTTGCTTTTAAATGCCACAACCCATGGCAGTCAAACTGTTTAATCTTGACTGCTTCATGCTTTAAATTTAATGTTATAGTTAGAGAATAAAGATCTGGCCAAACTGTTTAATCTTGGCAGATCAATAGTTAGGCAGCGAATAATAAGGTGCTCATGAGTTTAATCCGAGCCCTTGGGAAGTTATAAGGGTAGATTTAGATATTTTGTTTTTGTTAAATAAGAAGAAAGGATAAGGGTTTGCTAGCTTAAATGCACCCACTAAGTGAAGAAAAAATGATAGGATAAGCAAAGGATAAGTAGAAAGGTTGCAAAAGTTTAATGGTTGATTGGACAAAATGAATATTTATCATATTTCTTTGCTCATGATGCAATTACACAAGGTAAATGAAAGTTTACAAAGTCAACTAATTCACTTCTCTATTCATTTCACCCCTTTACTTTACTAATTTCCCCTTCATACATTCATGTTCATTCATTCCCATAAAAACCCGTTTTCCTATAGTAAGAACCCTTTTTGCCTAGGAAAAGTAAAAACACCATGAAAAATCCCTTTTTACATGTAAAATCATTTTTTACATAAAAAAACCCATAAAATATCTTTACCCTAAGTGTAAATGCTTACATGAAAAGTTAAATCAACTCATAAAAGCATTATACTTAGTGTTATTCCCCTTTTCCACTATATTTTCATATTAACATTAACTTATGTATTAAACCCTTAAAAATCCCCTTTCCCATATATATTAGCTCCTTTAATATAATATCCCGAAAGCCCTTAGTTTTATTAAAAAACTATGTATTCTATACAAATATCGCATCGACAGGACCGTAGGCCTTTAAACATGCATATACCATAGTTTTATTAATAAAACCATGTATTTAAACATATATCACATTGGCAGGATCGCAGAAGCCTTTAAACATGCATACACCCCCGCATTACGATATGCGATGAATGATCCGAACCCGACACAATATATGGCATAGTTTAATACCACATTGCAATTCCCAACCAAAGCAACATCCTCTGCCTTTGCGATATCTGATCTCCGATTGTGATAGACTTGAACCCGACCATATATATATTACAGTTTAATGCCACATCGCATCCGCCTCTTGTCGCAAGTCCTGACCAAAGCCATTAACCCTGCCTAACTTTGATTGCAATATGCAATATTAGCTCGGATCCAATATCATTATGAGCTCGAGTTAATAAAATTTCAAGTCCGCCATATGCGATTTGTGAAGATTTTCTGTGTTAAATCATTTTTTCGATTTAAATGAAGAAATGACCTGAAACTCCATTTAAGCCGCTAATCATATTTTTAACCATGATTAAGCCATTCCCACCATAATTAATCCCTCCGTACTCTTTCCGCCACTGTTCATCTTTCGCCCGATAGTTCAAAAGCAAGATTGTTTTTCCCATTAAACACATAAAAGCCATTTTTGCTCTATTTTTCCTGTTTTACACAACACAGCCTCCAGTATGCTTCTGCGGCCATTAAAGCCATGGTTTACCCTTCGATATGGCCCAAACTCCTTTCGATAAGCCTTTCAAAGCCAATGAAGACCTTCTCTGCCACCTAAGTTTTTCTTAACAGTTTATATGTTTTGCAAGTAAGAAAACTGTTGTTTCAGGCTTATAAACAAAAGCTTATATAACAGTTTGAAGACAAAATATGAGCGATAAACTGTAAAAACACAGTAAAAAACTGGAATGCACAGTAAAGGTAGAAAGGAGCACAGTAAAGGTCACTCAACCAAGTCAAATAATATTCACATAGTTTAAAAGAATGTCAGATAAAACATTTAACTGAAGGAATCAGCCAGTGTGAAGGATACAAACAGTCAATCAACTTAAAGGGGGAAATATCATACAAAAGCCAGCACAATTTGAATAAAGGGGACAATAAGAAACAGTTCAAAGTGCTGCCCCTATCTTCTTGCATGAAGATCTTTTCTTTTCCTTGAATAAATCTTAAACAATTTTAAGATATTTTTAGTTTTATTATTGTATAAATGACTCTCTTCTCGAGATGTTATGGTTTCAGAGTTCAAGATTCATAGATCATTGCTTATAAAGTCCTGACTGTTAATTCTACTTTGAACCTGGAAGTCACCTTTGAAGGAAGCTTTTGCTGACTTTTGATGTACTCAATTTTTCTGGAACCTTAATACAAAGCAGAGGATTTTGAATCTGGTTTTATACAACTTTGTGTTATCCTGTAAGTTTTTCTAGTTTTCAATCATTATGTTATTTCTTCATATGCTTATGACTTACAGAGATATTTAGGTAGGAACAATTGGAGTTTCAATTGATTCCTATAAGCTCCTGAAGTGATCATCTATTCAGAGAATGGATTAATGCAACTATCTGTGTAGCTAATCCCCTCTAATCAATAAATCATCAACATTTTGTGTAAGCTTAAGTATACTGTCTTGAATCTTTTGAACATAGTTCAGAAGGTTTTCCCACTTATGATTGTTCTGTTTTACAGTTTGGAAACTGCGATAATCATATTTTTTTGTTGTCTTCTACTCACCACTATGTTGATCTATATTACTGTGTAATGCTTTATAGCAGCCCTTTATTGAAGTATTAATATATCCCAAAGGATTAATCTCTTCAATTCTACATCTGTCTTCATTCATTGGTCTTCCAAAACTAAAACCAAAAACCCCCAAAACAAACTATTTTAGATGCTCTGGCATTGATAACCCAACCTACTACTATCTCAGAGGTACAACATTAGACTGGCGCCGTTGCCGGGGATTCGAATTTCATTAAAGTTTCCCTCGGGACAACGATATTCATTCATTCTTCTCCTTTAAAAGTGATTAAAGTTTTAGAAAGGTTAAAATCATTCACCTTGGCGACTCCACACTCCCAAGCTAACACCCTATAAACATACCAAATCTCGTTCAAAAGCTGACATAGTTAAACCTCTATTACATCCTGAAAGGCTTCTGAGAAAAGCCAATTCTAAAAGGGGACTCCACTGATCATCTTCTTCTTCCTCTTTAGTCCTACAATCTGAAGAAGTAGAATCATTTGACCCCTATAGTAATATCCCATCTGATCCTGATTACTGCCATTTATCACCTAGGGTTACTGAACTTCTAAATAGAGGAGTTGATTGTAAGTTAGCATACCTTTTTCATTCATTAGAATCTCATCCAATACCCACATCACCACTAGGATCACCTAAAATTGAATTTGAGTTGGGTGTTAATCTACCATAATATAAACCCACATATTTCGTATCCCCTACTACCTATCCATTTCCTTCCATCTTTGACCGACCTAAAGCTTATTCTTCTAAACAATCTAAGGAAACCTTTTCTATATACACTAATCCTCTCTTTGAAACAAAATAAGTTATTCCTTTACACGTCCCAAAGCTAGTTCTTAAGACTCCTTTGAAGTCTTTCAGGAGATCTCCTCCTCCTTCACCTCCAACTAGTTTATCTACCCCTAAATCACCATCTTCTTTCTCTACTTCTTCTTCATCCTCTACATCCACACAAACACCTCATACTCCACTTGAACAACCTCATACACCTCAAGAATCTCATATACCTCAAGCACCTCATACACCACCTACTGTCATGGCTTTCCGACCAATTGTACAAGCTAGATATGCTGCATTAGTCTTACGTAATAACCTTGATGCATTCCCAACTGGGTATTTAAAATACCTTCCCAAGTACAATGGAGAAATTGGTCTCTCAGCTGAGGACCATCTTCAAGCTTTCCTAGATTTTGCAGACAATATGAATATTGAGCAAGAGAATGTTTATATGAGATTGTTTGTACAGTCACTTAAAGGAAATGTGAGGATTTGGTTTAGGCAGTTGCCAACAACTACCATAAGAAATTGGGAAGAGCTTAAAACCATATTCAAAAATAAATGGGGTGTCAAAAAGGATCCTCTTTACTTCCTCACAGAATTTGAAGAGCTTAAAAGGAACTTCACTGAACCAATGTCAAATTTTATCAAGAGATTCAATAAACTTTATTACAAAATGCCTATTGATTGTAAGCCTCCTGTAGCAGCAACTAAGTCTAGATTTTGTTTCGATGATGACTTTGTTGTTAAGCTATGTGAGAGAACTTCAAGAACTCTTGAAGATATGCAAACAAACGCTATAGAAGTAGAAGAAAATAGAGCAGCCTCCACTTCTTTAAAACTTAAGGAAGAAAAAGCCCAAAGGAAACTCAAATCTGTTCAAGAAGCCTCTAGTTCCTCTAAGACTAAATCAGAAGACTCAAAAATAGATAAAATAACATCTCTTCTTAGAAACCTATCAAATAGGATGTCAAAGATTGAGACCCAACCTAGGACAATACAACAAACAGTTACTAGGCCTCAAAACCAAAATCAAGGTCAGTATAAAAGAAACCAACCACTACAAATTCTTCAGAGACCTACCAATGATCAACAGGTTCCTACTCCTCTATTAATAGATGACCAACAACCTGATGATAATACTATGACAATTACTAAAGATATTAATAGTATGGATTCTTCTTCTAATCAAACAACCATCATTCCTCTCTCACAATAGAATCAAGTTCAAGAAGATCAAGAAGCTGCACAGGTATCTAAATATCATGCTTTTTCTAAATTTTTAATTGTAGAATTAAATAAGAGGTATAATCTTAGACCTAGACCTAGTCCTAGGAGACCTCCAAAGGAAAATCCAATACTTGAACCACATACCAAAACTGGTCAAGCTCAAACAACTCTTATTCAGCCATTAGATCAGTCAATTAATACTTCCCAAGCTGGTAAAAACATTTTGACTGCATTTAATGTTGAAAAAGAATTGGAGAGGGTTAAGATCCCAATTCCATGGTCAGAAGTTTCTAAAAACCCTGGTTACAAAATTCAAGTGACTAAATGGATTCAAAATACCTCAGTTGATGTTGAAGGTGATGTCATAAGTTTGCAAAATGAAAAACCAATAGTAGTTTTTGGCCCTAGTTTAGACATGATAGATGAGATAGTGCCTCATTTCTTTGTAACTCTTAAAACAAATGACTCCATGTTATATAATTGTATGCTTGATTTAGGAGCATCACATAACCTTATGCCAAAATCCACCATGGACCATTTGAAACTCGATATCACTAAATCCTACCATGACCTGTACACCTTTGATTCCAAAAGGGTGCCCTGTTTAGGATTGATTAAGGATCTAGTGGTTACCCTTGCCCAAATTCTAGTAAAGAGTGTAGTACTTGATATTGTTGTCATAGATATCCCTCCCAAGTTTGGAATGCTCCTTTCTAGGTCATGCTGTGCCAAAATAGGGGGAAATCTACAGATGGACATGTCATATGCTACTATTCCTGTTTATGGAGGAGAGCAATTGAGATTATATAGAGAGGTAAGATTTTCACATACTGTTTGTAAGACTAACCAGCCAAGGAACCATCCAATTTATGCAATAGATCAAGACTTTGGTTGTTTTCAACTCATTTCAAGCCAACATAAAACTCAGGTCAAGATTGAAGAAGTAGTTGAAAGTCCTGAACCAGACCAAATTGATATTTGGAAACTGTTCTTTGATTGCTCTTGCACAAAAGATGGGGCAGGAGCTGGAGTTGTTTTAATTTCACCTGAAAAGGAAAATATAACCCAATCATGTAAATTAGATTTTGAAGTTACTAATAATGTTGTTGAATATGATGCTTACCTTTTAGGATTGCAATTAGCCAAAAGCCTAAAAGTTTAGAACTTAAGTGTTTTTACCGATTTTGAAGTTATTGTTAAGCAAGTAAAGAATGTATGCCAGGCCAAGCACCCTAGACTTATGTCCTACAGAAATGAGGTATGGGATTTAGTGGAAAACTTATTTGATGCTTTTAATTTGACTCACATTCACAGAGATCAGAACATTCATGTAGATGCCTTAGCTGTCTCTGCTAGTGCTTTTAAAATTCCTGATCATACTGATGTACTCTATCAGATACAAGTCAAATATAGGCCATCTATCCCATATAGTCTGAAACATTGGCAAACATTTGAAGATGATTAACAACTGAAATCATTTCTACAGGTAGTAGATGATTTCTCATTTCTGCAAATTGATGAACATAGAGTTGAAATAAATGAAAACGTAGAAGGAAAGAATACTTCAGATTTTAAAGCCCAGATTGCTAATCACGATGTTATCCAATTATCTAATAATTTTATTCCAAAGGTACTCATTCCTTTAGAAAAAATATTCGATCAAAATGATGTTTTCCAAAACCCGTAGTCTATTTCTTCAGAAGATGATGTGTAAGAGATTAACGTTGGAATTGTTGAAGATATTAAAAACATCAAATTATGCGCATCTCTGGACCCAGAAATCAAAGCTCAGTATTTTAAATTACCGCAAAATTATAAGGACGTTTTTGCTTGGACTTACGCTGATTTGAAAACCTATGATACATCGTTAATACAACACAAGATTCCTCTGAATCCAGAAGCAAAACTGTATCAACAGAAGCTTAGAAGAATAAATCCAGCTCTTCTACCCACTGTAGAAAGAGAAATTAAGAAAATGTTAGTTGCCAAAATCATCCACCCTCTTAGATATTCTAATTGGGTTGCAAATTTGGTTCCTGTTAGAAAGAAAAATGGAGAAATAAGACTCTGCGTGGATTTTAGAAATCTGAACAAGGCATCATTAAAAGATAATTATCCTTTGCCCAAAATGGACCAGTTATTGCAAATGGTTTCAAGAGCACAAAGACTTTCTATGCTTGATGGTTTTTCAGGTTATAATAAGGTGAATGTTGATACAACAGATAGAGATAAAACAACTTTTACTACACCCTGGGGTACATTCATGTATGCAAGGATGCCATTTGGCTTAACAAATGCTGGAGCAACGTTTCAAAGATCTATGGACATCACTTTTATGGGTCAGGTAAATAAATGTGTGGTTATTTATCTTGATGATGTAACTGTTTTTTCTAAATCTGATCAGAAACATTTAAAGCACTTGATGAAAGTTTTTGACAAGTGTAGAAAATTTGAAATATCACTAAACCCAAAGAAGTCCTTGTTTGCTGTTAAAGAAGGAAAATTGATGGGCCATATACTTTCGAAGGAGGGAGTAGTAATTGAAACCAAACGAGTATCTGCCATAGAAACATTGACCTTGCCTAGAAACAGAAAGGAGATTCAAGCTTTTCGGGGCAAGATTAATTTTCTAAGGAGATACATTCCAAATTATGTAGAGATAGTGAAGGATATAACATACATGCTCCGAAAGGATCGTGAAGTCAAATGGACTCCCTCTTCTAGGCATGCATTTGAACAAATAAAAAGGGCAATATCTGAACCTCCCACCTTAACCAACCCCGATTATACTAAGCCATTTAGTATTTTCTCTTTTGCCTCTGAAACAACCCTTGCTGCTGTTCTTTCACAGAAAAACGAAGATTCCCATGACCAACCCATAGCCTTTTTCAACAAGGTTATGAGAGATGCTGAGTTGAAGTATGAAATCATTGAGAAGCAAGCCTATGCCCTTATTCAAGCCCTGAAATCATTCAGAATGTAGTCTTACATTCACCTATTACAGCTTATGTCCCTAATAGTGTTGTGAAAGTAGTCTTAACCCAACCAGACATTGATGGGAAGAGAGGTAGATGGATCACTCAAATTCTAGAGTTTGATCTAACTATCAAGACTACGAAGCTAGTAAAAGGTCAATGATTAGCTAAACTTCTAGCTGAATCCAACTGCAAAGTACTTGTAATCAATTCTGTTTTGGAAATACAAGGGAAGAATACACAAGAACCTTCTGTCCTTGCAGAAGGGGAGAATCCACAAGAACCTTCCCTTCATCCTAGAGGGGAGAATCCACAAGAACCTCTCCCTTTAGAGTAGATCGATCCTATACACATTGCTGAGAAATATTTATTGTCAAACTGGTATCAAGATATTGTGAATTTCTTGATCAATTTTGAGTGTCCATCATTGTTCTCCAAAACCTAATGTAAAACCCTTAAGTTAAAATCAGTCAAGTACTGCATTATTAATGCAAATTTATACTGGAAAGACCCACTCAACATTTTGTTATTATTTTTGGCAAAATCTGAAAATGAAGGCATCATTGATCAGTTTCATACAAGATTTTGTGGGTGACATTATGCTTGGACAACTACAACATACAAGATTCTAAGGGGAGGATTTTATTGGCCCACATTGTTTTTACAAGTAGGGGCAAAGGTGAGAAGTTGTGTTCCTTGTCAAATGTTTGCTGGAAAACAAAAATCAGCTGCTCTTCCACTTGTTCCATCAATAGTTTCATCACCTTTTTCTCAATGGGGATTAGATTTTGTTGGAGAAATTCATCCCACTTCAAGTAATCAGCATAGATTGATTCTCACTGCAACATATTATTTTACTAAATGGGTGGAAGCAATTCTAGTCAGAAATGCTACTGATGCAGTGGTAATTAAGTTTATTGAGGAGAATATCTTAGCTACATTTGATTGCCCAACTCAAATTGTCACTGATAATGCAACAATTGTTTCTAGTGTTAAAATGATTGACTTTTGCCAGAAATATCAGATTTTGTTACATCATTCAACTCCATACTACCCTCAAGGTAATGGCCTTGCAGAATCATCAAACAAGAGTTTGGTAAAGGTAATCAAAAGGACACTAGCTTATCATAAGAAGAGCTGGGATTCACATTTGATTTATGCAGTATGGGCAAACAAAATTACTCCAAAGAGATCAACCGGCAAATCCCCATTTCAAATAGTCTATGGGAAAGATGCAATCTTCCCTACCAATTTGGCTTTCCCTGTTTTAAAATTCCTGTAGGATGCAACTGATGAACCTGATGATTTTTCTAGAAGAATAAATCAAATTATTGAACTTAATGAGAATAGAGATGAAGTTCAATACAAATTGTAGAAATATCATAATAAGATGAACGTCTTGTTTGATAGAAAAGCGAGGGAAAGGGACTTTAAGGAGGGTGATCTAGTTCTAAGATGGGACACAAGGAGAGAAGAGAAAGGAAAGCATGGAAAATTCGATAATCTATGGTTTGGACCTTTAGTAATTGCTGAAGTAAAGGGTAACAACACTTTTGTGCTGCTGAATCTTGAGGGGCTATATTCCACTTATCCTGTAAATGGAAGGTTTCTCAAACATTACATTCAATACTACAGAGTTGAAATAGTTTTCCATTTGTAAATACTTTGGTTTTCTTTCCTTTTCCAATATGTCAGTGTGATATTTTTTACAGAAAAGACTCCATAGCCCAAGAAGAAGGCACATGGATCTGCAGGTTCTCTGCATTCTACAGGAGAAAGCAGTCCCCAGATGGAACCAATGTTGTATCATTTTTGGTTTTGATAAGATAGAATATTTTGAAAAATGTTAAGTTAGGATATGGACATAACATTGTTAATAAAATGCTAGTAATATATATATATATATATATATATATATATATATATATATATATATTATATATATATATATATATATATATATATATATATATATATATATATATATATATATATATGATGATAATGTCCATATCAAAGAAAATGTTAGCTTAGTTGCTCTAAAAAATCAAGGCAAAAGAAAAAGTTAGGTAGAAAGAAAACAAATAAACTATGAAAGTGAGCAAGTCTAAATGCCACTACTTTTTACGAAAAATAATGGTTGTGTGCAGTGTGCTTTTAAATGCCACAACCCATGACAGACATACTGTTTAATCTTGATTGCTTCATGCTTTATATTTAATGTTATAGTTAGAGAATAAAGATCTGGATAAACTGTTTAATCTTGGCAGATCAATAGTTAGGTAGAGAATAATAAGGTTCTCATGAGTTTAATCTGAGCCCTTGGAAGTTATAAGGGTAGATTTAGATAGTTTGTTTTTGTTAAATAGGAAGAAAGGATAAGGGTTTGCTAGCTTAAATGCACCCACTCAGTGAAGAAAAAATTATAGGATAAGCAAAGGGAAAGTAGAGAAAGGTTGCAAAAGTTTAATGGTTGATTGGACAAAATGAATATTTATCATGTTTCTATGTGCATGATGCAATTATACAAGGCAAATGAAGGTTTACAAAGTCAATTAATTAACTTCCCTATTCATTTCACCCCTTTACTTTACTAATTTCCCCTTCATACATTCATATTCATTCATTCCCATAAAAACCCATTTTCCTATGGTAAAAACCCTTTTTACCTAGGAAAAGTAAAAACACCATGAAAAATCCATTTTTACATGTAAAATCCATTTTTACATATAAAAACCCATAAAATTTCTTTACCCTAAGTGTAAATTCTTATATGAAATGTTAAATCAACTCATAAAAGCATTATACTTAGTGTTATTCCCCTTTTCCGCTATATTTTCATATTAACATTAACTTATGTATTAAACCCTTAAAAATCCCCTTTCTCGTATATATTAGCTCCTTTAATATAATATCCCGAAAACCCTTAGTTTTATTAAAAAACTATGTATTCTATACAAATATCGTATCAACAGGACCGTAGGCCTTTAAACATACATATACCATAGTTTTATTAATAAAACTATGTATTTAAACATATATCGCATCGGCGGGACTGCAGAACCCTTTAAACATGCATACACCCCCGCATTACGATATGCGATGAATGATCCAGACCCAAAACGATATATGGCATAGTTTAATACCACATCACATCCAGCCTCATTGTAATTCCCAACCAAAGCAGCATCCTCGACCTTTGCGATATCTGATCTTCGATTGCGATAGACCCTGACATGACCATATATATATTACAGCTTAATGCCACATCGCATTCGTCTCTTGTCACAAGTCCCGACCAAAGCCATTACCCTCGCCTAACTCTGATTGCGATATGCGATATTAACTCGGATCCGATATCATTAACGACCCAAGTTAATAAAATTTCAAGTCTGCCATATGCGATTTGTGAAGATTTTCTATGTTAAATCATTTTTTCAATTTAAATGAAGAAATGACCCAAAACTCCATTTAAGCCGCTAATCACATTTTTAACCATGATTAAGCCATTCCCACCATAATTAATCCCTCCATACTCTTTCTGCCACTGTTCATCTTTGCCCGATAGTTCAGAAGCAAGACTGTTTTTCCCATTAAACACATAAAAGCCATTTTTGCTCTGTTTTGCCTATTTTACACAGTGCAACCTTCATTATGCTTCTACAGCCATTAAAGCCATGGTTTACCCTTCAATATGCCCCAGACTCCTTCCGATAAGCCTTTTGAAGCCAATGAAGACCTTCTTTGCCACCCAAGTTTTTCTTAACAATTTATATGTTTTGCAGGTAAGAAAATTGTTGTTTCAGGCTTATAAACAAAAGCTTGTATAACAATTTGAAGACAAAATGTGAGCGATAAACTGTAAAAACACAGTAAAAACTGGAATGCACAGTAAAGGTAGAAAGGAGAATAATAAATGTCACTCAGCCAGGTCAAAGAATATTCATAGAGTTTAAAAGAATGTCAGATAAAAAATTTAACTGAAGGAGTTAGCCTGCGTGAAGGATACAAACATTCAATCAGCTTAAAGGGGGAAAATATCATACAAAAGCTAGCACAGCCTGAATAAAGGGGACATTAAGAAATAGTTCAAAGAGCTGCCCCTATCTTCTTGCATGAAGATCTTTTCCTTTCCTTGAATAAATCTTAAACAGTTTTAAGATATTTTTAGTTTTATTATTGTATAAATAACTCTCTTCTCGAGATGTTATGGGTTCAGAGTTCAAGATTCATAGATCATTGCTTATAAAGTTCTGACTGTTAATTCTAATTTGAACATGGAAGTCACCTTTGAAGGAATATTTTGCTGACTTTTGATGTACTTAGTCTTTCTGGAACCTTAATACAAAGCAGAGGATTCTAAATTGGGTTTTATATAGTTTTATGTTATCCTGTAAGTTTTTCCAATTGTCAATAATTATGTTATTTCTTCATATGCTTATGACTTACAAAGATATCTAAGTAGGAACAATTAGAGTTTCAATTTATTCCTATAAGCTCCTGAAGTGATCATCTATTTTTGAGAATAGATTAATGCAACTGTCTGTGTAGCTAATCCCCTCTAATAAATAAATCATTAGCATCTTGTGTAAGCTTAAGTAGATTGCCTTGAATCTTTGGAACGTAGTTCAACAGGTTTTCCCATTTATGATTATTCTATTTTAAAATTTGGAAACTATGATAATCATATTTTTTTTGCTGTCTTCTACACACCACTATTTTGATCTATATCATTGTGTAATTCTTTATAGCAACCCTTTGTTGAAGTATTAATATACCCCAAAGGATTAATCTCTTCAATTCTACATCTGTCTTCATTCATTGGTCTTCTAAAACTAAAACCAAAAACCCCCAAAACTAATTATTTTAGATGCTCTGACAATGGTAGCCTGACCTACTACTATCTTCAAATCTTGTCATTTGACACACCTGAAATCTTTTCCTCACCAGATACGACTATCCAAACTTTGGACTCGAAAGGAAACATGGGAAATATTTCAAAGACATTGCTTATCGATATTTCTATCAATTAGACAGGCATCGTGAAAAATATACAGGTTGGAGCTGATTGCAATCTTGAGGAAATTGCGAGCTTCAACTACCATTTTAAGGATTTCCATAATGTTTTCCCTTGGTCTTATGAGGAAATGCATGGCATAGACCCTTCTATGATCAAGCATGAGATCAAGAAGTAGCGAGCGTTCTTTTAATGGTATTTTTCTTGCTCGTTAATCTGAGAAAACCTCGAGTCTTGTTCTTCGGGCTCATTAAACTACCACAAAGAAGAGCGAGCATTTTTTTTATGGTATTTTTCTTGCTCGTTAATCCGAAAAACCTCGAGTCTCCTTATTTGGTCTCGTTAAACTACTACAAATAAGCTATGAGTGATTTCTTTTATGGGATGTTTTCTCGCTCTAAAACTGAAAAATCCCCGAGTTTTTCATCGTTGGACTCGTTAAACACATATGACGATGGTCTGAGCAACTCTTTTTCTCTCTTTTTCTAGCTCATTAAACTAAAAAAGATCATTAGAGCATTCTTTTTAGGTGTTTTTTTCTCACTCATAAAACTGAAAAAAAAAAAATCCCGATTTTTTTCATTATGCTCACTAAAATTTTATAAAGATGACCCGAGCATTCTTTTAGGTACTTTTCTCACTCGTTAAACTAAAAAATCCCATGTTTTTGTCACCGGGCTCGTTAAAAATCTACGACAAAAACCAGAGCACTTGCTTTTTTGGGACCATTTCTCGCTCTTAAATAAAAAAATCCCCTAGTTTTTCCCTTCTTCGAGCTTGTTAAATCTACGAAGAAGGAATGAGAAGTTATTTTACGTCTTTTCCTTGCCCACTAAACTGAAAAAGATACCTAAAGTTTTCTTCATTTGACTCGTTAAAATTTGATGAAGGTATTAAGTTTGTTGTCGCGTGACTCATTAAAAATTCATGACGAATATCAAGTTTAGTCCGTCTCCTCGTACTCATAACAAAATGAGGTCAACATCTATTGAGCATAGTTTTCTCTTTATCTGGACTCAATAGATTAACTAACGGAAAAGTAGCCGATCTGGGTATAGTATTAAACTTTTGTCGCACCTGGTTAAAAACCATGACAAAGGGACCACCCTGGAGTCATTCTTTACGATCTTTTCAGACTCTCTAAATATGAAAAAGATCACCAAGTTGTCTAGTCTCGACTCATTAAATTACACAGACAAGGATTGGAGTCGCTCTTTTTACGATCCTTTTCAAACTCTTAAAACATGAAAATATCGACGAGTTTTCCTGTCTGGACTCATTAAACTAATCAGATAGGGCATAGAGTCGTTATTTTTGCGATCGTTTTCAGACTCTTAAAATATGGCAAGATCAATGAGTTTACCCATTTGGACTCAATAAACTAATCAGATGGGGAAAGTAGATAATACAATTGTATTCAGTATTAGAAAGCGTGGTTTGGCAGCATTCATTCCCTTGAGCATGGAACTCCCTCAGATAAACCTTCCTTGTGACAGCCTATCAATATAAATCCTACCATCCTATGAGTTTAGCCTAAATACCTCGATGTTCTTGCATCTTTGTATCCTAACACTCTTTGGTGTTTATGAGTCTAGTGGCGCATGGTTAAAATCGTTGTTGTGCCTTCTATTGTTCAAGGGTTAACCTTTTGTTTCCTCCATCAACCCATCAAGCATATCCTTTCATCATGCCCTCTGTCGTTTTGACCCAATGCTCAAAGATTCCTCAAAAAATAAATCATTCTTGTCCCATTTTGTGTTGATTGATGTAGGACACATTATTGCCTACCTTTCGACAGGTATCTTCCTATCAACTTCAACACTCTATATAGGAAGACAACCCAGAAACACATTCAGTGCCTTGGTACTTACAGACATCAGTCGTAGGTCACCTTGTGTTTGATCAGGTGTTCTCGATATTAGCTCCTGGTTAAGCAATTCTACGGGTGTTCGACGACAAAAACATTTTTCACATTCACTAGATTATATTGTGCATCTTAGAGACCATCACCTTTATTGGTGGCCTTCCTTGTGCTTGTTAATGGTCTCCATTATTGACTGGTAATCATATGATTTCATGCATGTTCGACATCAACGCATATATTCACATGCATCGATCTATGTTGTTCGGTGAACCAAAAATCAATACCTTGGTGAGGCTTGCATCACTCAACCTTGTTTCCTCTCCCAAGTTGCGTATATTGTTTTTTGGAGACAACTCATCATAATGATCCTATTATGACTTCGGATCTGCATTGTGCTTATCGACGACCAGCATCGTCATATCTCTTTTATGAGAAAATCACTCTGACATAGCTACTGAGTGTGGGAATTCCCGACTCATGACATGATTTTAGTTGTTTTATATATATGTGTTATATCAGATTTCCTGTACCGCCTGTAGCTCCAATCCTCTCTCTTTTTTGTTAAAGAAGAAAAATAAAATTTAAGTAAAGTATTTTGGCCATCGTCCTAGCCTCTGATCTCACACTTTAGGGGGCATCTATTATACAACAAATGGCCTCCTCATTAGCTCAGAGGGTAAATACATGATGGCTGAAGCAATAACCAAATTCATAGGCCTTATTTCCACACTAACATTGCCTATACACTGACAACATGCTTTATAAAGCTTCTCTGTAAGCCTAAGGGAGCATTAGTGACCCCACTAACTCTACTTGTTAGTTCGGGGATAGCGTTAGTGGACCCTAATGAGGATCTAAAGGTCAAACAAGCGAATTGACTCAGAAATATCTCTATATTCCCTCCTAAATATACTTAGAAAAGCAAGGAAACATCAAAGTTCGACCTATTTGTGGGATTTCTAATCCTAATGAAGGAGGCAAATGGGAAAGAGCTCAAAAGCATGGAAACATCATTGCTTTTACCTAAGGAAACTCATGGAGAAACTTGGCAGCCCTAATATCAAATGCTACATATGCAGAGCTAGGGCTATTGTGATAGGGGTCAGATCATTTAAAAGGATAGCTTACTTGATTGTCGAACGTGGTCTCAAATCTAAGCATAAGAAGTTGGTAAGAAGGGAGAGAGAGAGAGGAGTTGGAGGGGTAAGGGAAGGTTGTTGCAACAGATGGTTGTAATCACTCTTGAAACATTAATATAGAACTGTAGTTGTACTATCTACTCCATGGTGTTGGTACTATTATTCATTTATTTGTTTGTCTAGTAGCTTTTAGCATGAGTAGCTTAGTTATGTGTAACTAGATGTCTTTTGTATATTCATGTATTAATTATCAAGGTTTTATGTTGTGATTATGCTTGTCTCTTCTATGTGCAGGACTTGATCTGGCTCTGGCTCAGGGGACTTCCACCTAGCTGCATCATGCTCTCCAACAAATCTACATGGAGACTTGAGGTAATGAATCTATTTTTCTTTGATAGTTAGTTATTGAGTATGGACATGGATGTAGCTTTGTGACAGCTGTAAATAATCTTACAGTCTACCAAGGGTCCTGGAAAGACCCTTGAGGGTTTCTTCATTCTCCATACACCATGCATTTAATCCTATAGCACATAATGCACCACTATTTGTGTGGTTAGTTTGGTAAATGAAAAGACACCGAGACGTTAATGTGTAAATTTGTTAGGTTATGCCCGATGCATTTATATTTACCCAATGCACCGCAAAAGTAATATTTAAAAATATAGCTATAGCTTGGTGCGTTCGATAGCTCATATGTTTTGTACCAATGCAAAAATGTTATGTGTGTGCACCAGTGGATAAGTGTGACACATTGCGATGAAAATTTCAATTTGTGAACCAAAAATGGTGCATCATATGTATGTGTGCACTGATGCTGGTGCAATTGTGTTTGAAAGTGCAATGGAATCATTGCATGAGTGTGTTTTAGGTGCACCAATGATTTTTTTTAATTGAAAGTTATGTTTCCATATTTATAAATACATGTTTCATTTAATAAAAAAAAATTGTATTTTATGTATGAGGTTGATGTATTTTATACGCTAATCATGTAGCAAATACGCTAGCAGAGGGAGAAAAAGGAAATGGCAGACCAATACAATATGGTTCGTCCATGGGAGGCTACAGATAGGGAGAGGGATTTATACCCTTGCCATGATTACTGCAATGAAACGAGTGCTATTAAGGAATGTAGGCCTCCTAAAGTACTATAGGGAGGCTACATCCCTAAAGGCGCACTCTGCCTTATTAGTGCATTTGATCCATCGATGGAGTTCCCAGGAGTAGGGTTTCCATGCCAATTTTGTGATGTTGTATAGGCCCTCTAAGGAGGACATATACTCTATCACTTGCCTATCCAGGAGAGGGGAGGATTTTCCCCAGTTCCTTGATTCCTCCCATAGGGTTGCAACTGAGACTCAACTTGCATACACTCACAAATATGTTAGGCCTCATGTAGTATGTCCAACAAATTTCAAATCACTACATGGTGGAAAACAACATATTTCTTCTTTTGTTGGACATGAGGTTAGGTGCCTCTCGTTATTAGTATTTCACACTTTAGTAGGGATGGGAAACACATTAGTTTTCCTCTTTTGTATTATGTCAATTCTTTGATTCAGGCACCATGTCACAACAAATGGTATGCCATTTTCTTGGGGCAGTTTTAATGGCTTTAGATAGATATCATTCATTGATACATGGGAGGGCAACCTTGCCTTTTGCTTCAGAGTTTTTTTGTTTATTTTTTGATAGGTTTCCGAAGACGAGGCCTACATATAACCATTTCCCTCCTAGGTTGATCAATGAGGTCCAAATGCGTATGTGGGGGAAAGTGATGCCCAATAGGGACATGTCAGAGTATCCGACCAGGATTTCCACCTAGGCACTAGCGCTACTAACCAGTGAGAATGACCATGTGTTTGTCTCATTGGTGTTTCCATACACAGGGATTGATTGGATACAATGGTCCAACATCCTCTTCACACCGATTGAGTCTCTAGATGATAGAGGTAATATTAATGTTTTCTTTAAATTAATCTAGTTTCATTAATTGTTTTAATTAATTAGAATAAAATTTATTCTAACATGTTCTTTAACTTGTTTTATTAAATTATATAATTATTGTTGCGTACTATATATTTTGTAGACATTAGCACATTCGATGGGGACATGCCTCCTCCTCCACTAGATGGAGGAGATGAGGAGATGGGCGAGGCCTAGAGGGTGAGGCACATCCTCAAGGGGTCGTTGGCGTTCAGGGTCATAGAGTTGGTCTATGATTACAAATGGAATATTGCGACAAATTGACCAAAGTTTTGGTTGAATAGGGAATCTGCCCTATGAGGACTCGAGATATCAGTGCAAATCCTAGGTTCATGGATCTCTATAGGGATTGTCTTTGCGGGATGATGTCTCTTATGCATCATACCGTCAGAGCTAGTAGGATACTAGAAATAGTGAGGGATGCATGGAATGCAATGGCATATATGTCAGATGAGGGTGGTTATCATGATGCCTCTAGTAGTACTACCTCATCAGATCATCGCTGTTAGGGTGTCGATGATCCTTCTTGTAATACACCTCCTCCTTAGTCGCTTGATGATCATATGCCAGAGCTAGAGGATGTGCCTTATTTTTCTCTTGACAGAGGAGACCATCCACCTCCTCCTCCACCTCAGACTTTGGCAGACCACGTTGAGGCAGTAGTTGACCATCCATATTCTTCTACTATAGAGCACCCTGACACTACTATGCTTATTGTATCATGTATTTGACTGCATTTATTTGACTTGTTTATATATATATATATATATATCTATATATATATATATATATATATATATATATATATAATATATATATATATATGGTGCATTTTTGTTCATGTTTATGTACTTAATTTATATGTTTGTGTTGACGTGTATATTGTTAGGTTATGTTAGATATGTTCATTTAATGTGCTTGCAAATAGTTGTGCATGTGATAGCATTTATTTGACATGAGGTGTATATTAATTTGAGGATGTGTGTGGTGATGATGTTAGATTATGATGTTTTATGTTTTGTTAGATTTTATTACAACGATGATGCCTTGTTAGATTACTAGATTTGTGTGCTAGCTAATGACGTTTATATGTGCTATAGGTGTATATAATTAAATGATGGTAGTGAATTCAATTGTGTATCTTAGATGATATTTATGTTTTCTAGATGGTTATCATCATGATGTCTAGTTTTATGAAATAATATTTATTATAGATTATGTATTGGTGAACTTATATCAAACTTTTATATATGAAATTGCATGCAAAACGACTTGAAAAAAATGCAAATATAATTTTATAATTACAAAGTTTAGTATGGTTGAAACTATGATTGTAAAATTACAATAAATATTTTTCTATTTCTTAGATAGTTCATTGATATTCAATCTAACTTAATTAATAAAAATATTTCAATTTCACAAGGAAAAAATAATTAAAGGTAAAATAATTTAGTTATTTCTTAATAAGACGGAAATATCTAACTCATTCAAAATTTAATATAAAATTTTAATAATAATAAATGATTCAAAAATACAATTTAACTAATTCAATATTGGTTTATAAAATTCAATCTATTGTTAAATTAAAAAAACTTAAGTTAGAATTTTTTATAATTAATTTAGATTTAATATAACTTAAAATTTTCTATTTTTATAAAATTTATTGTATTACTAAAGTTATGAGATTTTCAAGTATTTCAAATTTAATATTTATAGAAACTCTTACCAATTTAAATTAGAAATTTCTCTCTCTAAAGATGAGGATCAAGAAATGTAAAATAAAGCTTGTGAAGTTACTTGTAGTTGGGGATTTGTTATATTGGAAGTTATCCCTTAAAGAGGCAAGTGAATGTTTTTCTAGTAATAAAGATATAAAATTTTGGTTCTTTATTTGCTATTGTACTGGTTTAAATTTAACTCTTTTTAATAATAAATATGAGTTAAACAATACAAAAATGATACTGTATTAGATTTAAACTTTTGACAAATAATATATTTGATTATTTCTTAATGAACAACTCAAAAAATATTATTTTTTCCATATAGCATAAGATAGTCACTAAAATTCATGTTTTCACATTTATCCTAGCTAATATTACATCATGTTGACATTGATAAAGACAAGTGTACTTTAATTAATTTACTTCTAAATTCATAAAAAAATAGATATTTATTTTACATAATCTAAATAGGAAAGAAAAATGCATCACCAAGTCTATTTGAAAGTCAAACAAATGCATCTTAATCACCATCACATTATTTATCATTTAATTCTTAGCCATGAAATATTTATTAATTCAATTTTTATTTATAATTACCATTTAAAAGTAAAGTAAAAATTGTTCCATTATCCATGAAGAAAAAATTAAAACCTTTCATGCATCCATGTAAGCCCATTTGTTTCTCTTACGGTCCATAAAAATATGTAATCAACATTTTATACATGCATAAGACCTCCTTTTAGTTTACATAATGTTGCAATAACTATAATTTAAATATAGTAAACATGACTTTACCTCTCATGCCAAAAATCTAATCTTATATATTAATACACAATTTTTTCATTGTTAAAGTCCTCATAGATAATCAATGTTAGTGTCGGTATCTTCATCCCTCCGTCAAAGATCAAATCCTCTTGTTGCATTGCATATTAGGTGTCCCGCCCAGTCAGCTGCATTCCATTAGGCGCATGGATCTTTTGACAGTAGTGGCTTCTCCTATAGTTTCCCTCATGCCATTTACCTGCTGGCCCATGTTTATTCATCAAAATCATATACAGTCACCCTTTTGTCTTAAAGCTTGCAAAAGTCTTTTCTAGGGTTTCATTGTCATTAGGTCTAGGGTTTCATTAGGGTTTCATAAAAAAGGGTTTAAAAATGTCCAATAACAACGAGCAGGCACATGAGGAGGTTCCAGTACCAATAAAGTTCATAATCAAGTGCTCAGAGATGTATTTTTCCTCAAAACTCTGTTTTTAGGAAATACAGAGTATTTCAGGTTTTATTGCATAAATTCATGTATTTTATTTCCTTCATATGTAAATCACTTCACCTGCAACCCTGGTCACTTTCCTTAGCCTCAGTAGATCCAATCCTCTCCAAAGAAAACAAAGCACAAGTCATTCAGTTCATCACAAGCTCAAATAAAGTGAAAAAGCTCAAAAACAGAGTTTAAAAGTCAAGTCATGTTTTAAACAATGTAAAAGTGGGTTCTAATGCATCAAAAATTAAAAGCTCCTTGTATATAAATTATTTCTTTAATTTGAAAAGCCCATTTGCATTCAAAGAACCAAAAGTGAGCAAAGCAAGGTCATGTTTGAGTCGAGGGAGAACATTGGTGAGAAAATTGCTCGAAGTCAGAGGCACGATGCACTGGGCAAGTGGCGCGCCGCACTTAGTAGACGCGGCACATAGAGCCATGATTCTCAGTGTAAAACTGAATGAGCGCGGCGCATACAAAGGGCATGGTGCGTTGGGTTTGAGGCGCGGCGCATAGAGCTGCCAAATCCAGTTTCTTCAAAAGCTTCCTCAAGTCGCCTAAATTTGCCAAAACCTCCAGTGAACAAGTAAGTTAAGCTCTCCTCTTGGCTGGTGCAAGAGTTTGTTATGAAGTTTATGGTCGTTGTGTAAACAAAAATCAAACCCTCCCTCTTTGCATATCTCAAAGAAAACAATGCTTAGGGTTTCAAACTATTATTTTGCTACCAAAATCTATTTTTCCACTTCTTCATTTATCCACTCCCTCACTCATTTTCTCAGTTTATTTCCCATTCCCTAACTCCCATATTCCCAAAACTTATCTACCCCTATCCCTAATTCCCATTTCCCAAATCCTAAATATAAATTCCCAAACCCTAATTGCTATCCCTAAAACTCCCATATCACTCCCTAATCCCCTGTTTCCCTAACTAAACCCTGTCCTAACAGTCCCAAAATCTGCATTGTTTCCTCCCTCCACAGTCCCTCACATATTTTTCCCTTGGTGGCAGAACATCAAGAAACACCATAAATTTCCTATTCCTCATCAAGATAGCTCACCCACTA
Source organism: Pinus taeda (assembly GCA_000404065.3). Classification (NCBI taxonomy): domain Eukaryota; kingdom Viridiplantae; phylum Streptophyta; class Pinopsida; order Pinales; family Pinaceae; genus Pinus; species Pinus taeda. The sequence goes on from APFE031160117.1 coordinate 129,005, forward strand.
GCAGATATGGATTCTGATCCCTCATATGATCATGAAGAGGAGACACACAGTGACTCACCTACAGAGGTACATGCACCCAGGAGACCTCATAGAGGTGGCAAACATATTTGGGAAGAACCTACCACTCTTGTTGAGTTACAGGCCTGCCCTCTCGCCATCACTTGTTTCCAACACCAGTCCTGCTATGAATTTTGTGAGATGGTTGCTAGAATCTAGTTTCATCATGAGTTGGCTCGTTTGTTTGTGCTTCATTTACATGATGGTCAAGCCACTCTAGCTGGTGTAACCTTCACTTTAACACCAAAATCTATTTCACTAGCAACCGATATTCCTAACATTGGAGAGCAATGGAACAAGAGGCAACAAATTGACAGGCAACATTATGAACCGTACATGAAGCCTGGTTATTTGAGACAACTCAGGAGAGTTTTTCCTTTTCGGTACCTCAAAGATTCATATGCTCCTCTAATGAAACTAATAATGAATATTTTAGCTGTGAGGGTCGGTTTTCCCGTTTATATGCCTATCATATCAGGTTGTTGATGCATTTTACTAGGGTGAGGATGATGAACCTCCCATACTTCATGTGCCGAAACATTGAGAATATGACCACCCTAGTACAACACAAGACTCCTCAGCAGCAGTTCAACAATATATATCATTTTGCGCTCATTAAGATTGTCATCATCCATCGGGTCGGTTTGCAGGGCATCACTTGGGAGGACTTCATTTCTCGTGAGTTTTTCACAGCTCGTCAGGGACCTTCAGAGGCTTTGCATGAGACAGGTGGACCTTCTTATTAGCATGAGGGCCATGAGACACAGACTGCTAGTATGTTGGTGTTTATCACTTATCAGAAGGGCACTAGACGGTTGTTCACAACAGCAAAGCGAGTATTATCTCCACCTGGGGTGGAAGGGGTCTCGCTTCCGTCATCAGCACAACAGGTTCAGGACAAAGGCAAGAGGCCATTATAGGATGAGGTGCCTTCAGGTGAGCGGGATTTCATTCTCATTGAGGGTGACGATACTGATGTGGGCCCGCAAAGCACAAATCTCAAAGAAGTCATCCAAGAGCAGCAGGCGGACATCAATGCTTTGTCCCGCAACTTGGAAAGAGCCGAGTGGATAATAAAGTACCTGGAGAAAATAAACAAGCAACCAGAGGATCAACAAACCATAATGGAGCTAAGAAACATACGAGAAAACCGGCAAGCTGCCAAAAGGAGGAAAGTCAAGTTCACCACACTTGAGCAAGAAATCAATGATGATCGCAAGTATTGGTTGGAAAGGAATGATATCCACTTGGAGAGGTTGCTGGAGAAAGCCATCAATGAGAAAAATATGTTGAGAAACATGGCATATCATTATTTGTCAAGGAATATGGTGTGCCAAGCTACAATCAAGAGCTTGAAGGCAAAGTTGAAGAAGAGATCGAGGAGGAAAAAAGCGCAAGATAAAATTCAGATCTTCGCTGAGGCTTCCTTGGCTCAACACAGCTCTTGATGGAGAAGACTTAGCCCAAATTTCAAAAAATTTGGGGCACTTTTTGCATTTTTTGCTAAAACAATAGGATTTTTTGCTCTATGCGCCGCGCCACTTGGCGTTTGCTTTTGATGGGAGCCTCCAAATAACAAAAACTCAGAATTTTTGGATTTGGCATGGAAAAACATGCTTTCCTACCAATGGCCAAGAATTTTGACAAGTTTTGAGCCCTCAAAAAGGTCAAAAACACTAAAAAAATGACCTTACTACCCCTATTTTGACACACAGGAATTAGTGTTGGGAGAACTGAATTTTGGAGGGGCAAATGGAGGCCAAATTCAAAACTTCCACTTGGGTTGGAAAGTAGATAGGCAGACCTTTCCAACAAGCACACTTGGAGTGAATTTTTACATTGGGAAGGCCTCCAAAAGTGGCTCCAAACAGGCGCTATGCATAGAGAAATCAGGTGCATAGGGGAAGTTTTGCTCAGTTTGACCAAGTATACTCTGTTTTTTGCCTAGCTTTTGACAGTTTGACTTTCTCCTTCTTAATGTCAAATTTGTGATGTAATTTCATGTAAATGGATGGATCATGGTGTAAATATTTCAATTTTTCACTTATGGAGGTAGATTCATCTATCAAAAAGTTGTTTGAAACTGAATGAATAAGTTCCCTAGTTTCTAGAGGCATGTTGTTCTACTGCCTAGTTTCTAGTTCTCAGTTTAGAATTAGTTGGAATAGCTCCTACACTTGTGAGCTCGACCCCTAGAGGCTAGGATGAGTTATGGTTTGTCTATATCTTATGTTTTTCAGTCATTAGCATGGTTGGACTCTAGAGAAAGCAAGGAGCTTCATTGTACACTCTATCAGCATTTTGGCTAAGGAATTGAGACCATGGTTTGCAACACTCTTTGGGATCCTTGTGGCATTTTTTTTGGAACAATGCTTTCTTCTGTATTTGTGAATTTACTTATGTGTTATGTATGACATTATCTATCTTGTTTCTTCCTATCTAAATCAAACAAGAGTGGAAGTAAAATCCATTGAAATTGCAGTGCTCTACTTGAGGTTTGCTTTAGTTTCTTGATGTTTTCAGTTGTTTGGAGAGGATCCATGGCTTCTCTTTCCCTCTTCAACTCCTCACCTATCTAATCCCTCCATATCATTCGATTTGAAGTGCCAAAATCAGTTTCCTACCTTGCCCCATTGAGATCTCTGCAAGAAGGAGCCTCATTCCCTGCACCCAATATCTGCCTTTTCATTAGAGCCAATAAACATATCATTTTATTCAATCAAACGCTTTGCACATATACCTAGCCTACGATCAGTAGTTATATCAGTCGTCTCAAGCCCTTAGTGGTCATATTTGGCTGAGATTGACTCGGAGAGAGCCCTCTCTTGACCTGGTAGGGCTAGCTACCAGGTTAAGCGTGGTTTGATGTTGGTCTTGGATCCTACCTTTCTCAGCCTGAGGTAGATTTAGGCACTAACAATCACTACATGATGATTTATATTGATTTTGAAATAAACAAGAAGAAAAAACATGTGAACTGATTAATAAACCAATAAGTATCTAAATCGAGACTACATCTTCATTGTTATTTCTAAGTTCACTATTTTCCTCTCATTTTCCTATTTTAGAATGATTGTGACCTTGAATCCTTATTATCATAGATATTGTACAAAATCGGAAATACTTAGTTTTAGGTGTAAAAATGTTTCCACCGCCAAAAAAGTGTAAAAACTTTGTGAATCTTACCAATTATGTTATAAAATTCTAGCAAGACGAGTAAACAATAATATAATTAGTGAAATAAAGAAAAAAAATACAACAATAGCATAAATGATAAATGACACAAGTACATATCACTCTCCATTGTCATCACCCTAATTATCTTCCTCGCTTGGCATGATAACGCTGTTGTTCTTAAAAACATGTTTTGATCTAGGGTCATGTCTTAATACAAACCACCAATCCCTATCTAACACATCTGGGTAAAAAAACACCTGGTTGTAGTGTTTTGGGAAAACATAAGGCTCCCTAGATTCTTGCCACATCTGTCTAGAGTTGATAAATATCATCCCACTATCATGATCTTCCTTTACATTATTCCAATCAAAAGTTTCTCACCACTTGCGCCTAAAAATAACACATTGCTGTTGTTTCTCAGATTTCCCTGGTAACTGACAACAACCCGAGAAGACATTCAATTTTGAGGGTTATAAACCCTCCCACTTTAGGTGACAAGGGTTGGCCTCCATTTCACCACAAGAGGTATTCACTAGTAATGTAATTTAAGTAGATTTTCGAATTACACAAATGAATATGAGCAGGTTATTTTTATGAAAGTGTGTTGTTAAAAAGAAGAGAGGTTAAAATTTGGGAAGGGCCTTTATAGTAAGTAAAATAACAATGATTAAAATTAAAATCTTAAGTATGCAATGAGAAAAGACAAATCACAAATTATAGATGAATATGACAAAGAAAAAGAGAATAAACGAGTTGTTAGTTGTACTTGGATCCACATTTATTGGTTGCCCACCATAATGAAAAAATACAAAATAGTACAATATCACATATTATGACATTCCATTCTCCCTCAAAGAACAAACATTACGAACATGTTTATTTACCGATATTATGAATACCTGAAGACAAACAAATCCTTTAATTGTTGTGACAAAATAGTGCTAATCAAGTCAATTACTAGCATGTCAACACATATCTAGATTCAAGCACATAAATTACAAGATATAAAAAATGAAGAAAATGAGCATACATTGTTGTAATATGTATATCTTCATGTGATATTGTAATAAAACCATTATGGTTTTTTCTAGTGAATTAAACAATACACAACACATAATTCATAACTTCGATTCCTCTGATAATATTAATATTTGAGAGGATCACAAATTAAGTGAGGTATTTCAATATAAACAAGTGATCATGTATATTATATAAACTGCAAACTTCATTAGTGTACATGCACAAAAAACAAAATGGAAATGAAAAGGGATATATATATATATATATATATATCTATGATTTTCAAATTGCATAACAAAAGATTATAAAAGCATCAATGATTAGTCTGTTAGACCGTCCAAAATTATAAGTTTGTTCTTTCCTCTAAAGTTGTCCTTCCCGCCCCCTCTCGAATGGGAAAATTAAGGGTTTTATACAAATAGTTTGAATACATGTCCTACATAATTGTTACATAACTATTCGTTTAATATTATAATGTAAAGGGAAATGAGAATAATCTCGAATAACTTTGAAACTTCAATCTTTCCCCGCAGTCTTGAAAATTAACAAAATGTATGATTTATTGTTTGTCCAATTGTCAAGGCGCTAATCCATTAGAATCTAATTCCTGCATAAAAAAAATTAAAGTCATTCCTTTAAATAATTAGATATAAAAGTAAATGTTCTTTCCTTACCTCATTATTATTTCATGGACCTTTCTTTTTGTAATGACTTTTAAAAATACTACGAAAGGGATTATTTAGATAAAACCTCATAGCTCATGCTTTTTTACGAACTCCTTCAGTAAATATGAGAAAACCATTAAATATATAACGAAGCCTAAATTGTAAATTTATTTTATTATTTTCTAAATTTAACCCTTGACAATAAATCAAAGTAAATCATACACACACTTAAGCTATGAAATATTTTATCATGGTAGATTTCATGTGAAACATCTTGAAAAAATATATTGACATTTATTTACTTTCTTCTCACTTTGGTTCTTCACAAATTACAAGTAAATTTCCTCCAACCTCTAATGAAAACTTTTGAATAGGTTTTACACCTATGAATTGAGTAGGTGAAGTCCAAACAATACCTCATTTTCGAAAGAATTCTTCATAAAAAAAAAATAAATTGAGTGGGAAAATCCCTAAAATCCCCAACGAAAGTGTGGACCTAATAAAAACTAGGGATTAGAGTCACTTTTAAATCAATCGTTATCTTTTTACGTCGGATGATAAATATGGAGTGCTTGAATGAGTGATTACTCACTCGATGAAATCTCATACGCTGATTTGGTTTTTAAAGAAGCGTTGATATTCATGTTGGGTGGATAGTGCTAGGCGAGTTAATTTAAAATCTGCCCTGGGGTCTCAAAAAATTAAATTTAAAATCAAACCATTTGTTAATGTCTTAATATAAGTTTTCTTCCAACACGATTCACCCATATCTATGAATAATTTTAATTAAATTTTATAAGTTTTAATAATTGATTTTAAATATTTACTTAACCTTCATTTAAATAAGTGATTTCAAAACTTACTTTGTTTTATGATATATTTCTTTTATTATTTAAACATATTTTGAAATTATTCCTTTAAAATGAAACATGCGAATAAATAATCCCCTAACATTATGATATCTCGATGTAGAAAATAAATGGATCATATGCATGAAAAAGGACTTTAACCTTCATTTAGTCAAATGTGATTTATACTTGGTATAGAATCCTTATAAAAATATTCATAGTTTTTATGGTTGCATTTGCATTACTCACCAATAGTAAGAAATCTCAATCCAATACTTAAACCTAAAATATGAAGTATATATTTGTGTGAGTATATTTCATTTCTCAGTCCAATACTTAAACCTAAAATATGAAGTATATATTTTTGTGAGTATATTTCATTTCTCAGTTAAGGAAAATGAATTTCTCCAATTTCATAGTCACATTTAAATATGTGGGTTTGAACTTTAAAAATATGGATTTGATCTTTATGAAATATTGGTTTCATTGTGAATATATATCCATTCTTTAGTAAAGTCAACTCTCCTAAAAATATGGACATTAAAAGATTCACATAAAAGATGATTTATTTGTATATTTAATTCCTTTTCTTGGACATTGTTTTCCCATTTTTAAGAGTTCTTAATTAGCAATACAAATGCTAATAGATTTTAATGATATGCATTAATTAATGAAGTTAATCTTTTAATTGTTGTGTTTTGAATTTAGATGTGATTTATAAAATTAAAGTCATTATAAAATATTACATTTGCATATTTATGACTTGTGAAATTTAGAAAATGCCGCTTAGTCATTAGCCTCATTTATATTTGTCTAATCTCTTTTTTTGATCTGACTTTTGTATTTTAGGGAGTCTAATGAGGCGGAACAAAACATGAAAAGGCTTGTGTGGATGAGGGTCCACAAAGGTAGCCTTATTTTTTGGGGGTGTTAAAATGAAGGGGAGGTTGAATAAGGCCAGTGAAAAATAGGAAGAGGCATGTGAAGGTCCAAATTTTAAGGAGGGTTAAATCAAGCACCAACAATTGGAATGAAGAGAAGTCCATGTGAATGATCTCTTGTATCTTTCCAACGTAACCTAACATCCCCTGCATTAGGTTTTGATTGCAGTGGCTAGCACAACTAGATTGGTTAAACTCAACTTCCACTCACAGTCTTTTGTCATGCATTCATCATCGATATCCTTCATGTGAAAAATATGTCCAGATGTCTGCATAGATGGGAATAAATGCACCTACAAAAAAGTGAAAAAATCATGGTGTCATGTGTCTAATTATCCGAACATAATTAAAAATATAAAATATATATAAATGTTACAATTCAAAGGTGCAGTATGAAGTTAAAATTGTACAAAAAGGGATTATAATGACCGAGTTGTTGCACCCAATCAATATGTTTAGAGCATCATGTTCAGGATGCGGGTAACGACCAGATGTACCGTATTTCTCTCTTACTTCATCAACAGCTCATCTGTGAGGGCATGCCATTGACATATTTTTTTTAAATGATTAGGATAAGGCACACTTCTACCATTCAACCATTTTAATTAATTTCTGTCATTGTCCCATTTCCTCCTCTTTTATTCGTATAATGCAAAACCACGGTTGTGTCCCTTCCATATTGTAAAGAATGAATTTTTTAGTGGTTTCAATTTCTAAATTCATTGATGAAATCAAACCAACATATATATAGTATGTATGAGATCAAAATATGCATTAATATGAAGTTCAGTGTGAATAATTATTGTGTGGTAATCTGAAAAATGATAAGCTTGCACTTGCTCTTTATCATGTGCCTCTTTCCATTTGTTTTGCGAAGCTCCTTTCTCTTTTGTCTTCATCCCTTTCATTGTCTCAAATCCCTGCACCTGGTGTGTTTTCGATATGCTTGATGTACTCACTCGCATAATAGAAAGACTCATGCGATATATACCCCTCTGCCATAAACCCCTCAAGTTTTACCCTTTGTCGAACAAAACCTTTCAATTTCTTCTTGTACCTCTCTAAGAAGAACATCCAACAACAAGAAACCACCCAAACTAATTCAACCTCATCTACTAGGTGAATTAGAAGATGAACCTGCAATTCCATGAAATTCGTCGGTAATTCCTTCTCAAACATACAAATAATCTTAGCTATTTCTTGACACCACTGTGGAATGCTAGCCATATGAATCTCATTTGTTGTGATCCAACATACAAATGTAGATAATTTAGATATGGAACATTGTAGGTCTTGGGGGAAGTCATGGTTCACAAACCCACGCATGAGAAAAGGATAATGACACTGCGCAATAAATAGTACATTATACACAAATTAATTATAAAATATCTCATTACATAAAAACAAAAAAATAAAAAAAATCATGTTTTTTACATACGTACTCTTAGAAGGTTCAAATGGTCATGTGATTTCAACCCTGACAAACGGTCTTCCACAGTGAAGCATCGTTGTAGTGAATACCCATATAAAGAAGGAACCCTCACACTCATTATAACTTCCTTTGCCAAAGAAAGGCCATCTTTCTTTAAAATCTATGGAATATAACCTTCTTTGAAAGACCAAGATGGACCAACCTCTACTCTAGTTTCTTGTCTTGGCCAATGTTTCTTTTTAGTTTTTGAAGAAATAAGATCTCTCCTAATAACTAATCTGTCACTTTCTTTAGATGATATGTGCCTTCATAAAGAGGATGAAACATTTTAAATATATGCATGGGATCTAGTAAGTGGGCAATCTTAAGATGCTCCCACTATGAGAGCTCATAAAAGACATATTTCCTTTTCATCCCAATGGGTAATTTCTCAACATAGGTGTCAAATAATTCGATATCATCAAACATAGGCTCCCCATTTGAATCGAACATTTCTGCAAACTCCTTCTCATTCTCTCTGTCATATTCTCTAATCCATTTAGCTGGTGTCATTATTGCATGCCTTTGGGTTCTCTCTGGTTTACCATTGAACGCAGATGTTGCTCTTTTGTAAGGGTGTTCTTCTGGGAGGAATACCTTGGATAAGTCATACACTAGCTTTCATAGGTGGTCATACCACCTAGCCTTTAGAGAAGGTCCAAAACATTTACATCCATGATACCCTTTTGTTACAAGACTTGTGAAATTATTGTATACATTCCAACACATTAGAGACCATGAATATAAGAACAATTGCACTGAATTAAATTAATATGCAAAACAATATTGTTACATATATAAAATAAAAATAAAATTGTAATTTACTAGAGAAAAATCCTAATCTTGGATAATCATGTATGGTGTAAGCACATATTCCATACAATGTAAAACTCCTCTCTATTGCGACGATTCTCAATACATCGTACATGTATCCCTCCTCATAATTCCTTCAATTCATCTACCAATGGTTATAAATAGACATCCATATTCTTCACTTTTCTTCTACTAGGGATTGTGAGAGCCAACATAGGGTGTTCATTCTTCATGGACAACAATGGGGGGTATTTTTATTGATCAATACTACAGGCCAAATAGAATAGTTGGTGTTTTGGAGGAAATATGGGTTGATGCCATCCATGGCTATGTTGAGTCGTAGACTTTGTACTTCATCCATGAATTTTTTAGGTCATGTATCCTCTATATGCTTCATGGGTATTGAATCTGTTGGGATTCACATAACTCTTGACTCACTTCTATGTGAGGCATGCCATCCCTACAACATAGCTAATTATTTATAACAAAAGAGTATTTGAATCCTTGGGATTATAGGCATGTGCCTCAATATCTTATGAGGAGGACCACGTGATTTAATTTTTTTTTTTTTAATTATGGTACCTACCATGCCCACATTTAGGACATATCTTTTTATCTACATATTCTCCTCTATATAGAATACAATCATTTGGACATGCATGATATGATATGTACTCAACACCCAACACTTCAAAAACTTCTTTTCCTCTTCACAACTACCTGATAAGGCATTATCACTCGAAATAACCTTATCTTAGAATAACCTACAGTTGGTGGGGAATATAATTATATAATTTCAATATTTAACGTTCATAAAATCGACCATTTTTAATGTTGATTGTGTGATAGTATTTCTCAAAATATAAGGGACTTGATCGATCATGCAAGTGAATTACCTCAATATTGTTGAGAAACATGCATTCAACATGTCAAAATTTGCTTTAAAGTTGTACAACAACATCATTGTCCCTAACTCCAAAGAAAGGGGTGGTGGAAGCAGATTTTAGGATTTCGAATAAGGAATCAGTGATATGAACATCATCCCCTAGCTCATCATTTTTGAATGCATCTCACATCATTACCTCCATGGCAGTTGTATCCTGTAAGTAATCATATATACCAAACTTTATTTGATTCCCTCCATTGCAAACTTGTGACGAAGAAATACTATTGTTGTAGTCATTCATACCTGGTGAATTTGGACGTAGTGGGAATTGAATAGGTGGTTGATTCAACCATTCTTTGTATGCTTCCTCTTTGAGCCTTTCTCTTAATGTCGCCTTCTCTCGAGTTGATGTTGTAGTGGGGTGTAACAGAAGGTGGTAGGTGGGTCACTCATCATCACTGGAATCCTAATTTCAAAAAACATTGAATGATGTGTACAATATCAATGATATTAGTAAGCACATCAATGCAATTGGTTTGTTGAAATTACATTATACAAAAAAATTATTACCATTGTTGATCCAGGGTTGCAGTTGGAAGATGCCATGTTCTAATTGGCAAGGTGAAGAGGCTGTCCATTTTCATCTACCAACTTCTTGTGATATGTTGATCTTGAAAAGAGCTTCTAATGTTTTTGAAATGGAGGAATATTTTCTGCATATGAACTCGATTTTGAATCAGGATCCTGCAAATTTGGACACATTTTTATTCAAATTGACATGGATTAAAAAAAATCAATTAGATAATCAAAATATAAATAAAATATGAACTTATTCGATATGGAAACAGAGAACTCCATGAAGGAATTTAACCAACAATAAGGAACGAGCTAGAATTTGAAGAATTGACCATTTGATATTATTGAGATTTTGTCCCTACATTCGAGAAAAATAAAAATAATTTTTGGTGTGCATATCTAAAATTAAACTCAAAAACCATATAACCACAATCTGAATTTCAATATAGTTTTCAAACTTTTTTCAAGAATAAGGTGACTTTAAGCAGAAAACGTATACTATGAATTATTGTAATTCATGTGTATGCATCCTAAAAGAGAATTTGAGATTAATATGTTGTTTTATGTGAAAAATAAATTCAAATAGCTTTTAAACCCTATTGGTGCGCTTATTAGAGCAAATCTCATTGATGCTTTTAAATAATACTTCAAATAATACCCGCATCAGTTTCTGTCATTCCAAAAAGAAATATGTTATCATATCAATGCTCTTGTACAAAAATGCACAGATGCACTTCAAAACAAAACAACACCCATACACACTTGTTTCCAGATAATAGAAAATGAAAACAAATTCAACCATCTCGGTGCTTTTATAACAATTACAACATCGATTCTTGTAAATACAAATCACATTGTTGGGTTAAAAAAATTAACCACACCATTTCAGGATTTTGAAAATAGAAAAAGAATTGTATCGTGTCGGTGCGTTGAAAGAAATTAGCGCCTCGACAATGTCGGTGCATGTTTATTATAAACGCACCTGTGTGCTTGACCATTGAATGCACTGATGTTCAGATAAATTGAAAATAAATGAAAAAAAGGCGCTCTTTTTTTATAATAAAAAATGAGAAACAATTGATTTTTCGAAATTTAATTTCATAAAGTGTTTTAAATAGTAAAAATTTATTCACTATTTCATCATTTTTCCCAAAATTTCAAGGGAGTGATTTGGAAGAGAGACATACGAGGAGCACTGTGAAGCAATGGAATACTTAGGAGTAGCGGAACTATTCAAAATATCAAAATCTGAAAGATATGGTGATTCACTCAAAATCTTGGATAGCAAAATTTTTAAATTTTACTGTTAATTATTTTTACAATTTCTGTTAGATTTATTCACAATTAAAAAAAAATTAAAAGGCATGTATAAAAAAAAAAATTACTATTGATTTACTAGTAATTCTTTGTATGATCTCTGTTCCTATTTAAATTTAATTAAAATTCAAAACATAAAAATAGAAAATTCAATACTTACCTTAAACCCTTACTTCTTCCTACAAAATTTCACCTTATAGTTTAACTTCCTCTACGACTTCACAATTATGGTTTTTCATTTTAGACATTTTAGATTTAATGGGTTTGTGTACTTATTATGTATAGGGCGCTTGACATGTAAAGTAGGGGAATCACTTATTGAATTAGATCCAAACCCTGTCGGCCTTGTCCATTAAAAAAAAAAAATAGATATATGTTCCACGATGTGCCCCATATAATATAACACACTGGTGCACCCTGTGTAATACAACACATCGATATATTATAACATTGTTGTTTATGTCGAGTCTGTTCATCATTTCTCACAGTGTAATATAATGCATCGACACGCCTCTACCAAATAGCATTGTTAAATTATTGCGGTGCGTTTATCATTACAAATCACATTGTCATAATTTAAAGTTATTAAAAAAAATTCCCTAGTGGTGTCGAATAATTAAGTGCCCAGTTCGTTGTTGAAGCCTCAAAAATTGATGTGACAACATGGAGGAAATCACCCGGTCCGAACCTTAATTTCTGTTTGGTATAGTGGCTCCGATTGGGGATAATGAGACCAGTTTCCCAGAGAGATTTGATAATGTTGGTGGGATGATAAAAGATGTAATGGGAAATGACTAAGCTAAGTGTAATCTAATCTAACTACTAAACACATGCATATATTCTAATTTTAACATTATTTAACTATAAGTATACCCAAGAATCAAATATAATATGCGATCTATAATGATGTCTTACAACAATTGGTAATAAAGATCATTCAACTACCAAAAGGAATTAAATCATTTAACAATAACCATTTTGGATAAATATTTAGACAAAATGATTGAGAAAAATATATTGCATATAAAAATCGTTAATGTATTCAAAAATGGAATCAGAGCTAACATCATACAAAAGTGCAATAATGCGAAACTATAATTCTAACTTTGATATACAAAACAATTGAAAGAATAATTTTTGCTTAATACATCAATAAAACATAATCATACGATAAAAGTATCGTATATGATAAGTCCTGCTCATGTACTTCAACAATATTGACCCAATTTCAATCAATCCAACACATTCTAAGAGTACTGTTGATGCCCCGAAAATCGTTGTATCAACATTGGGGGATAACCACCCGGTCCGGACCTTAATACAGCTCCTTTTCCGTTTGGGATGGTGGCTCCGACTGGATAATGGGACCAGTTTCCCAATAATGAATAAAAGGGGTGGATGAGTGATAGGTTGTCTGATCTAATGATAAGCGAATAACTTAATCTATCAACAAAATAAGAACTAATACTAACCCCGAGAACAATTATTCTTTGGAAATGCAGCGTTTGATGATCTTTGTCTATTGACAGGCATATAGATGACTCTATCAAATAAGCATAGATATTTATTCATTCAAAGATTACTTCATTTAAATAGTTAAACAAAGTGATTAACACAATATTGCTGCACTTATCATTTATATCATCGATACATACATGATTGGAAGAAAAGCATATTATAAACAACCAATAGTGGAATGAATAAAGAATGCTGTCAAAACACATATATATATGCGACAATAACAAGGGCAATCAAATGATAATTCATATAAAAAGAATGAGTTCAGACATAGATAATAGTACCATATGAGCTGCTAATCAATCCCAATATCAATCGCTATTTGAAATTCTTCCTTCAACGCAGAAATACTTTCAAACAAAGACAGTAGTGCACATTTGTATAAAAGCTTCCTTATCAAAATCGGAATGATTGGTCCAGTTTTATAAAAGAATATCCCCGAAGTACAATAGTGCAACTTCAGGTTTTAATTCATATACAAAACTTTACGACCCTTTCTAAATGCATGAAAGGGTCTATAAATACTACACTAAACTAAATATCTATGAAACTAAAATCCTACTTAATTGGTATCAATTGATGATAACTATCTCCTTGGCAGCGATATGGCAGTTGGTGACATGAATCATCATTCAGGCTGTGTGCCTTTAAACTTGAGCTGACTTATCGCAAGCATTGGCTCCACTTCGGGTGGTCTGTTGAGGCGAGAACTGAGTTGGGCGGCATAGGTGGCATCCTGAATATCAGGGATGATATACCCGATCGCATCTATAAGGCATTTGAGGGTGGGTCTCTGGCTGTGCGGCTTGACTAAAAAGAACCAATAGGCATCCCATGTCAAACTGTTAATTCCTGCGATTAACCTTCCATTCTTCTCTAGCTCCGGGTAACATGATTGCTCCAATATTTTCGTTGCTGTTAATTTGCCTAGAGTACATTGAGAAATCATGTTAGATAAGTAAAGAGTATTATTAACCAATTCAACCAAATTACTAGTGGTTGTCTTGCATCTTGAAATCGCTCTTTCTGCCTTCATTAATTGAGACTGCCATTCTGTAAATAATATTTCTTTATACGATTCTAGAATCCTTGGTAAATTAGCCGCCTGTCCCTGATCGGTATCTTGCCATTCAAGGAAATTGGTCAATGTTTCTTCGGCTTGATCCAAGTCTGTTCTAGCCTTTTCTACTTTCTCACTTATGGATGCTGTTAAATCGCATAATGGTTCCGCCTGGGTGATTTGCTGACATAAAAGCTTCATTTGATTTATCAATCCCTTGTTGATTTGAAATTCCTCTGCTTTGAATTCATTTATCTGTGGGAGCTTCTTTGTTTGCTCAAGTTGAGCTGATAATTGAGCAATCTGCTCATCTTTGGACTTCAGCATTTGTTCATTTGATGCTTTTAGTTGCGCCAATGCCTCAGATAGCTCTTTCTGCTTTTGGATTGCACTGTCGTCAATCCTCTGTTTTTCCTCCTGCAATTGTTTAGTTAATTGATTGTTTATTTGTTGTTGTACTATCAATTGCTGTTCTACCTGCTCTGCCTTTTGCTGTGCTTCCGATAGTTGCGCTTGTAGAGAAAAGATATCCTGGTCTTTTGTCTTCAATAAACTGCTCACCTCTGATGCTTTGTCTATTGTCGCCGCCGAATAGGCTCCAACATATTGTGATAGTTTTGTCAAATCATCAGAGGGGTCAAATTCCTCTTTCCAAAGCACATTGCCCGTTACTGTTTGTTTTGGGAATAAAGAAGGTTGATCAGTCCTTCTCCTCTTCCTCTGTCGTTTCACTACAACTTTATGTCTTGGGCTATAGAAGACATCTAAGGGAGGAATCTCTTCAATCTGCAAAATGACCTGGCCGGAAGGATCCGTTGGGATTATTTCCACTTCTTTTGACTTGGGTGGGTCGTTGGTTTCACCTGAAACCTGCTTTGAAGTCGCCTCCTGTGTATTGACCTCTTTTGATGTCTCGTCATCTTTAGAGCATTCAAGATTGCCGATAATTGAATTAAATTGCTGCTATTCTTGGAGAAATTTTGGATCAATCTGGGTATCTTCATTTACATTTAAACGGCTTTGTTCTTGCTCTTTTGCCTAGGTCTCTTCTTGTCTTTTCTCATGCACTTCTTCCTGTTCCTTTGCTGTAACAGGAGGTTCTTTAACAAGTCGCTGCTCAGGCTCGCTTGATTATGTTGTTGGAGTCGTCGCTAATAGATCTAGAGGCAAAGTTTGCAACCTTTGCTCTCTAAGTCTGTTGAATTCAACTAGTCCTTCATCTTTATATTCAATTATAGCGAGCGATTTAACTTGATACATTGACTCGACCGACGAGAACAAGTCCTCAAATCTATCTTCTTTATGCTCAAACTTGGTCAATTTGGCCTGTTCGAGTGCATTATAGGCGACTTTGCGCGGATCAAATCGCCTACTAGGAAGAGTTGCCAGAGTTAATGAGTTTATTTTCTCAGCTTATTTCTCTGCATGTTTGAAATCATGTAGAGTGTAGATACCACATCTCAAGGGAAAAGAAGGCCAGAC
The DNA here is from genome assembly GCA_000404065.3 of Pinus taeda. Taxonomy (NCBI): domain Eukaryota; kingdom Viridiplantae; phylum Streptophyta; class Pinopsida; order Pinales; family Pinaceae; genus Pinus; species Pinus taeda. The sequence goes on from APFE031160117.1 coordinate 144,836, forward strand.
TTGCTTCTTAGCTTTCTTTAGAGTTTGTGTAACCCCATCGGAGATGATCTGATAGGTTATTTCCCTGGCCAGCAGTTTATAAGGTATGTATAGAGGAAGAACGTGGGGTTTGGCTTGACTGCTAAAAATTATGATATAAGTGAACTTTTCCTCCCCGAACCAACTTCCTATGGATGTTAAATCAATCCCTGATTGGTAGGAAATCTTAGGGGCAGGCTTATTGAAAATAGAATGATGAATGGACAACATGAATCCGTTGCAGATTTGATATAAATGGTGCTTGTAGTTGGTTTTCCACAACTTTTGATGGTGTATGTGAACGGGTGTGGGGTCTTGCGACGTCCACCTCCATCCGAGCACAGGAAATTCAGAATTAAAACACAGGACATCTAATATATAGGCACTATATTAAAATGGGGGAATGAGCCTTTTAGTGACGTGGGACTTGGATCTAAAATCAAGAACTGTGGATGCTAGCTTATCGGACAATATAGTTGCCCAATCCATTATTTCACCACTACATGCCGCTTCCATCAAGGGAACCATTTCTATAGTAAAATTGGTGGAATCATGTAATCCCCACAACCTACACATCATTATCCCAGCATAGCAATGAGGGGAGCATAGAGAATCGACCGAGTACTTACCCGAAGATTCGTGTTTGTGTTTTGCTGGATTTTGTCTCCAATCCCGAATGGGTTAGGATTCAGTCTCGTTCTCAGCTCGAAATTTCTCGAGAAATGCCGTGTTATATTTCTTCTCTGGCATCGATAAATGATACATTTGCCTTAAATCCTCAGCTTGAAAGGAACCGAAAATTCTCCCATCTCTGGTGCTGAAGGTTCTGTCTGTAATTGGGATTTCCTGAATTGCCCATCTAACCACATCTGTAGATGGGAGGATTTGTTCCCGAGCCGCTATCCGATGAAGAAAAGAGTTGGCTAAATCCTTTAGATTAGCCTCAAATTTGCGAGTGCTGTCAGCTGAGGCTTGTACTACTGTCACCAATGGCCCTTCGGCTTCGATCAAATTATAGGTACCTTGCCAAGTAGTTCTGGCAAGTCCTAGGCATGTAGTATCCGATATTAATCCTTTCTTTTTAGTACCTAGATCAACGATGAGTTGCCCTGTGGCCGGTGAAGCAGAAGCCATTGTAGTTTTCTTGGACTTCTTCCCCATTCTGCTTGAAGTTGTTACTTCGGAAGAATTCTGCACAAGAATGATAATGAACGTAATACAGAAAATTGATAGCGCAAATCGAATATGAGTGAGATATATATCGATGAATGCATGGTGAATGATTAACTTAAGGTGGCCTCGGATACAATCTGTAAAAAGATCTTAGGCTTACTATTTCATTAAATGGCTATTAAGACCTGTCAATCCTATAAATGCCCATCATTTCGATTATTGGCCGAATGATTTATTTAAAGCGTGCCTTGGATGTTTTGGCGGTTGAGCGTGGATGAATGGCTATTCAGAAGATAAGGCTTTTAATACAAATTAATCGTAATAAACCCGCTTTAAGATTTCTTTGAAATCTGTGCTTTTGGCTTTATTGCAATCGAGCGTCAGGGAAATCGTAAATCATTACATTGGTTCCATTTGGAATCCCCGATCGCCGATAGCGATATCGCATCACGTCAGGAGTAGTGAGTGGGGCACTTTAAAAACATGCATGGTTGATTGCCGATTGCCGATAGCGATCTCGCATCGCATCGGAGCGAAAGGGAGTTTTATTGCGCCAGCTCATTATCGCCGATATCCGATAGCCTATTTCGCATCGGAGAAAACCAATGAGTCCTTAAGTTGTGTTTCCTTTGTCATTGCGATATACGATCTTGCGATCGCTTTATTGAAATGATAAAAGATTAATCATTTATATATAAGGCCTTTGATTGGTTTATTAAAAAGGTTTAGTAATGTTTTATTTTATTATTTCGGACCTTTTTGAATAAGACTAAGTTGATACCAATTAAAATTAAAAAGGGACCCATTTCACATTATAGTTTTGGGATAATAATGATATGAAATGGGGGGTTGTTGTAGGGCACAACAAGTACAAAAGTGCATTTTAGTAAAGCATGCTAGATATTTAAAAGGAAATAGATCATGTTCCATTCATTTCAACAGAACCTCCTCAAAAGTACAGAAGTGCAATGTTTTGAAAAGTGATTTTGATAAAATTTCTGGTGATGCAGGGTCATCTGAATGAAGAGGCGACAATTGGGAGATGTTTCTTGTTATTTTTATTTTTCGTTTTATTTTGACAAATAGAGAGGAAAACACTTCAAGTTTTTGTTTCATTTAGTTTCATTTTAAATTAACGCTGAATCAACCATTGTTAGTTTTTGAATTACACAAAATAGGATTAGATAGGAACTTAGTTTGAAGAAACGGTTTCATAAGTGAGGAACAATTCCTCGAACTGCAAAAGAAACTGCTAATGATGTATTGAAAAGGAAACAAGAGAGAAGAGTAGAGAGTTGTCCGAATTAGAGTATGATTGTAAGCCTACGGGCAGAATGTAAAAGAGGCCATTGGTATTAGGAGAGCATGCCATAGAGAGAGACAAAGTCTCAATATGTATCCTTTGTTTATTTGTTATGTGCAAAGATAAATTCAAATCAATATAAATATGTGTTTCAAATGATTGGATGATGAATTCAATGTGAATCAGAGCTTCTGTACCATATATATATGTGCAGGTGAATTTGGTGGACTCAAAGAAGAGACTGAGTACATAGAGAAGAATTGCATGTGGCATTGAAGAAAGTGTTATAAGACTCGAATAATAGAGGAGCGAAAGATTGAGGAAGTGGTGCTCAGGGACCATTGGATCTAACAGATCAATGGTTGAGATCTGATCGTGGTGAATGAGAAAAGTTTTAACTATCGCGTTGGAGGAAAACAAAAGGGCGTGAATAATCCCGACCTCGGCGGTTGCCTATTGCGATCAAGCAATAGAGCGAGGATTGTCGGATCTGTGGGGAGGATCAACAATAGGGATTTAATCACAATATTAATTTCAAGGAAGTGAATAGACCTTGCCTTAAAGAAGTGTGGCAATGATGTCGATGTGACCAACAAAGTGATTGCATCGCAAACATTAATACTGTTGTATCGACGAAAAAGGAACACGACATGCTATATGGCAGACCTGATAGAGTTATAAACGTAGTGTATATGGTTTGAAATCCGATTACGTTTATCGCATATCGGAAGCAGAGGGGGAATGTGTTAAGGAGACTCACGAATGTTGGCGACTGCGATTAGCGATAAAGGAGCCTTGAGACCTATGCAAAAGCTATGGAATAGGTGGAAAAAGGTATAAATGACATGTTTTATGCATATTTCCCTTATAGAGGGTTTATAATGAAATAAAGCGCTGATACGTGGTTTTCATGTGTAAGTCCAACCTTACCATAAGGAAGTGTGGGAATTGATTCTATATGCGGCTTAAGGATTAATGGAAGGTTTATGAGGGTGAATGATTCCGATAGAAAGGAAAGGATGGGTTTATAAAACTGAGCTCTTGTAATGAATTCATTCCATTGGGGCTTATTTAAAGGGGCTTTTACTGTAAAGGTTTGAAGGCTAATACATGCAGGTAACCCTGTTCCAAGTAGCCTTGCATCATTTTGGTATCAGAGCAGGTTTTTCCTTTCTCTCAGTAAAGATGGAGGTAGGAAGAAGGGGTCGAGGAAGAGCCATCAAAAGAGTATCAGATGAAGGGTTACGAGAAGAGATTAGAAATTTAACTGCACGTTTGGTAGTGGTGGAAGCAGGGAGGCGTAGAGATCTGGAAAGTGGGGATGATAGTGAGGAGGAAAACATAGCCACAACAGATGGGTCAGATGAAGAAGGACCAAAAATTAAGCTATTGAAGTCAGTTTTGTTGGCTAGCAGCAATCCAAGACTAGAGCTCTCTAATTATGATGGTAGTTTGTCCATAGAGGCCTTGTTAGACTGGATAAGTGAATTAGATAAATATTTTGAGTATGAAGAAATCAACGAAGACAAGAGGGTCAGGTTTGCTGTCACCAAATTGAAGGGACATGCAACATTGTGGTGGGACACTGTACAGGCAGAAAGGAGGAGATTAAACAAACTATTGATTAAAAAATGGGACATGATGGTTGCTAGAATGAAGAGCAAGTTTTTGCCTTAAGATTATCAAATTACCCTTTATAGACAAGTACAAAACATGAAGCAGAGAATGATGACTGTGAAGGAATACACTGAAGTATTTTATAAAATTAACCTGAGAGTTGGTTATGTAGAAGATACCCCTGAGAAAAAAATGAGGTTTGTAAATGGTCTATGGATGGAGATCCTAGATGAAATTAGCATTCTTTCCCCTAAGACCATGGAGGTAGCTTATCAGGGTCCTTTGAAGGCAGAGGAAAATATTTCTAGGAAACAAAATGGCAGAAGAGGATGTGGTTCTGGTAGAGGTCGAGGACAAACCTTTGGTAGAGGTAGGACTGCCAACAAAAATGAAGAAGGTAGTAGTTTGAAGACTTCGAGACAAAGTGAAAGGGAAGGTAACACCAGAGGAGGAAGCCCATACCAGCGAGGAAGAGGTAATGGCAAAGGCAGAGGAAATTCCTATCAATGTTGCAAGTGTCACAAGTGGGGACACAGGTCCTTTGAATGTCTTGAAAATGAACAAACTGGGCAAAGGGGAGAATATGTTGCTCAACCCGATGAAGCGGAGGCATCGCTACAGGAGGTGGAAAATATGCCAGAAACCGGGGAAACCTTGGTGTTGAACAAGGTATTATTAAAACCAACTAAGAAAGTAGTTGATTAGACATAGAGGAAAGCATTGTTCCAGACTGTATGTAAGTCACACAGAAAATGCTGTAAATTGACTATTGACAGCGAGAGCACTGATAATTTGGTAGCTACGGAGATGGTGGAGAAACTGGGTTTGAAGAGAGAAAAACACCCAACTCCATACAGGGTGTCATGGTTGCAGAAGGGACACCAATTGTTAGTTGATGAACAATGTGAGGTAGATTTTCAGATAGGCAAGTACAAGGATAAGGTGACTTGTGACATAATGTCGATGGACGTGTGCCATATTCTGCTGGGCAGACCATGGCAGTACGATAGAACGGTAGTCCATGACGGAGTGAACAATTGTTATAGGTTTGTCAAAGATGGGATAAAGCATACCTTGGTACCCATGAAAGAAGAGGAGACAACAAAAACAAGTGGAATGAAAGCATTGCTACTAGGAGGAAAGGAGTTTCTGCAATAGATTGAGGAGAGTGAATTAGGTTATGTAGTTGTGAGAAGACCAAGGGTATTGTTGGTACACACAAACCTTATTGATTTACCTATGGAGATACAAAACATGCTGCAAGAATTTAGTGATATTGTGGTAGACGATCTACTAGACAAATTACCATCGAAGCGGAGCATTAGTCACCATATTGATTTTATTCCAGGAGCCAATTTGCCAAACAAGCCTACCTACCAGATGAGTCTAAAGGATGATGAAGAATTCTAGAAGCAGCTGCAGGAGTTGTTGGACAAAGGACTGATTCAGGAGAGTTTAAGCCCTTATGCAGTTCCAACTGTTTTAGCCCCGAAGAAAGGAGATGAGTGGAGAATGTACGTGGATTCCCGGGCCATTAATAAGATCACCATTCGGTACAAATTCCATTTACTTCAGATGGGTGATATGATGGATTGTTTGAGTGGAGCAGCGTACTTTTCAAAGAAAGACTTGAAAAGCGGCTACCACCAAATCAGAATTCAAGAAGGTGACGAGTGGAAGACATCTTTCAAGACTAATGAAGGCTTATACGAATGGTTGTTTATGCCATTTGGGTTAAGCAATGCCCCTAGCACGTTCATGCGGTTGATGAACGAGATGCTGAAGGAATTCATTGGTAAATTTGTGATTGTGTGTTTGGATGATATACTTATATTCAACAAGACGAAGGAAGAACATTCTCGACACGTGAGGTATGTATTGGAAAAATTGCCGCAGAATAAATTACTGATAAATTTGAAGAATTGTTCTTTTTTCAAGAAAGAGTTAATTTATTTGGGATTTGTGATTTTTGAGAATGAACAAAAAGTTGATTCGGAAAAGGTTGCAGCCATAGTTAGTTAGTCGTCTCCCAAAAGTTTGTTTGAGATAAAAAAATTTCATGGATTAACGAGTTTTTATCGGAAATTTATCAAAAATTTTAGTGGGATTTGTGCACCCATGCTGGACACCATGAAGAAGGCAAATCAACCTTTCCATTGGACAGAGATGGAAGAGAAGAGCTTTTAGTTACTCAAAAGGAAGATTACCGAAAAACCGATTTTGAGATTACTAGATTTTAACAAACTTTTCCAAGTTCGTTGTGATGTCAGTGGGACAGCCATTGGTGCAATACTAAGTCAAGAGGACAAGCCAATAGCCTATTTCAGTGAGAAACTAAATGAAAGTAGGCAAAAATACACGCCCTATGACAAGGAATTTTATGCGGTGGTTCAAGCACTAAAGCATTGGAGACATTATTTGTTGGCCAATGAATTTGTCTTATTTTCAAACAATTCTGCGTTGTAGTATATTATGTAGTAGCATAAGCTAAACCATAAACATGCCAAGTGGGTGGAGTACTTGCAGAGTTTTACATTTGTGTTGAAACACATCAACGGTCAAGCCAAAAAAGTGGCAGATGTGTTAAGCAAGAGGAATTTGATCCTACAAGAAAGTACAATACAAGTATCAAGATTTGAACATCTTAAGGACTTGTATGAGGCAAGTGCAGATTTTAAGGAAGCCTATGAAGCTTGCAAAAATCCATTGTTGAGAGATAATAGTTCATGGCTGGACTATAATATGCAGGAAGGGTTGCTGTTCAAAGGAGTGCAGTTATGTATTCCATAATGTTCTATGAGAGAGAAATTAATCCAGGAAAAACATAATGGAGGTTTAGCCGGGCATTTTGGCATAGACAAGACCTTGGATTAGTTGAGCCACTTTTACTACTGGTCGAAGATGCGCAGAGATGTACAAAGGTTTGTGACTAGATGCAAAGTGTGTCAACTTGCAAAGGGACACAACCAAAACACAAGGTTGTATACACCCTTACCCATTCCGAACAGACAATGGGATTCAGTCAGTTTAGACTTTGTCTTAGGTCTGCCAAAGACATAGCGGGGATTTGACTCCATCAAGGTGGTGGTGGATCGTTTCACCAAAATGGCACATTTCATTCCATGTAGGAAAACCAGTGACGCCACACATGTAGGATATTTGTTCTTTACCGGGATAGTTAGATTGCATGGCTTGTCGAAGTCTATTGTTTCAGACTGAGATGTTAAGTTTATAGGACATTTTTGGCAAACCTTATGGAAAAAATTAGACACCAAACTAAACTTCAACTCAGCTTATCATCCACAAACCGATGGTAAAATCGAAGTGGTGAACCGAAGTTTGGGAAATTTATTGAGGAGTTTGGTTGGAGAAAATTCTCGACAGTGGGATCATGTGCTTGCACAAGCGGAATTTGCTTATAACAATTCACCCAACCGAAGCACAGGAAGTAGTCATTTCCAGATTCTATACAGAATGCACCCATGTGGAGTACGTGAGTTACGTGATTTGGGACAGTTGGAGTGCAGGAGTGCTGATGGTGAAGACTTTGCAAAGGCAATCAACGAGCTTCATGAACATGTGAAATTAAAATTACAGAACAACAACCAAAGATACAAGTAGAAGGCAAATTTGAAAAGGTGGGAGGTACAATTCAACGTAGGAGACCTGGTATTAGCACAACTACGCAAAGAGAGGTTTCCTAAAGACGAGTACAAAAAGTTGAAATGGAAAAATATTGGGCCTTGCAGGATTCTTTTAAAATTTTCTGTGAATGCTTAAGAATTGCAGTTACCCCCACGTATTGGAATTTCACCCATTTTCAATGTAGCAAACCTGTACTCCTACATTGTGGCAGAGGACGAAGATAGTTTGGAAAGACAAACACAGGATACCCAGAAAGAGAATGATTCGTGGATTAACAAATGCCCCCAACAAAGCCTCTAGAGATCGAACAAATCCTAGATACCCAGGTGGCTAGACAGACTCGACGGAAGGAGTATTTGCAGTACCTAGTCAAGTGGAAGGGTCATGCTATTGAAGATAGTTCTTGGTTAGATGTTGGCCAGATTCAAAGTGTCGGGTACTCTATTGAAGAGATCATGGACAAGATCCATGAGTTTAATTTACCCCGGGAGCCTGATGCAGGAGCACCCGAATGAAGAGGCAATAACTGGGAGATGTTTCTTGTTATTTTTATTTTCGTTTTATTTTGACAAATAGAGAGGAAAACACTTCAAGTTTCGGTTTCATTTAGTTTCATTTTGTGTCATTTTAAATTAAGGCCGAATCAACCATTATTAGTTTTTGAATTAGACAAAATAGGATTAGATAGGAACTAGTTTGAAGAAACTATTTCATAACTGAGGAACAGTTCTTCGAACTGTAAAAGAAACTATTAATGACATATTGAAAAGGAAACAAGAGAGAAGAGTAGAGAGTTGGCCGAATTAGAGTATGATTGTAAGCCTACAGGCAGAATGTAAAAGAGGCCACTAGTATTAGGACATCAGGGCATAAAGAGAGACAGAGTCTCAATATGTATCCTTTGTTTATTTTTTATGTGCAAAGATAAATTCAAATCAATATAAATGCGTGTTTCGAATGATTGAATGATGAATTCAATGTGAATCAGAGCTTGTGTACCATATATATATATATGTGTGTGTGTGTGTGTGCAGGTGAATTCGGCAGACTTAAAGAGGAGACTGAGTACATAGAGAAGAATTGCACGTGGCATAGCGGAAAGTGTTATAAGACCCGAATAATAGAGGAGCGAAACATTGAGGAAGTGGCTCTTAGGGACCGTTGGGTCTAACAGATCAATGGTTGAGATATGATCACAGAGAACGAGTGGAGTTTAAACTATCGCATAAGAGGAAAACAAAAGGGCGTGAATAATCCCGACCTTGGACGATCGCCGATTGTGATCAAGTGATAGAGCGAGGGTCGTTGGATCTATGGGGAGGATCAATGGTAGGGATTTAATCGCAATATTATTTTCGGGGAAGTGAATAGACCTTGCCTTAAAGAAGTGCGACAACGATGCCGATGCGACCAACGAAGTGATTACATTGCAAACATTAGCAGTGTTGTATCGGTGGACAAGGAACACGACATGCAGACCCGATAGAGTTATAAACGCAATGTATATGGTTTGAAATCCGATTGCATTTATCGCATATCGGAAGTGGAGGGAGAATGTGTTAAGGAGACCCACAAAATTTGGCGACTGTGATTAGCGATAAAGGAGCCTCAAGACCTATGCAAAAGCTATGGAATAGGCATAAAAAGGTATAAATGACATGTTTTATGTGTACTTCCCTTATAGAGGGTTTATAATGAAATAAATGCACCGATACATGGTTTTCATGTGTAAGTCCAACCTTACCATAAGTAAGTGTGGGAATTGATTCTATATGTGACTTAAGTATTAATGGAAGGTTTATGAGGGTGAATGATTCTGATAGAGAGGAAAGGATGGGTTTATAAAACTAGGCTATTGTAATGAATTCATTCCGCCGGGTTTATTTAAAGGGGCATTAACTGTAAAGGTTTGAAGGCTAATACACGCAGGTAACCCTTTTCTAGGTAGCCTTGCGTCATCTGGACCCCTCTCTAAATGCATGAGAGGGGTTTAAATACTAAACCATATGTCTTAAAATAGATTATTACAAAAATAGCTGAGGAGGTTTCATCCAACCTTCCTCAGAATATGAAAAAATAAAACTAAAAGAAAAAATAAATTAATGACTAACTCTTTTGAACTTGATCTCTAAGGTTGCAAATAACAGTTATGGGCTTGAGTTGAGGCAGCTGGATGATCGTAGATTTTAACTGCCTAGCAAATATGGCATCTGTCAGTGCTGGCACCATATTTTGTGTAGAGGTTGTTAAAAAGCTTAGGGTCATCCACTAGCTGTGTGGTTTTACTAGAAACTGCTAGTATGCTTCCCAATTCAGCCTATTTAACTATTTGATTGCCTCCTCATTTTCCTACGCTGCATATTTCCACTGGTACTCTAGTTGTTTATCATTTGGAAGAAACCTTGGTACACACTCCTTGACAAGATTGGCACCATGAAGATTTTCGTTAATGGCTTATATTATGTTTTTTTTGCTATTATTGTTATTGTTGTTGCCCTTTCAGCCTCTTTCAATGGAGAATCCCAATCCGTGAACATAATATCTTTATGAGACTCTTCTAGCTTTGGTAGGCCATCATTTCTTCCATATTCTGATTCTTGCCAGGTGATAAATTCAGAAACCCTTTTGTGGATTTCTTCATACTCAAGCCTCATATTGATAATTTGGTTGGTTAATTTATCAATGACCGTATCACAATAAGGATTTATTTACGAGAATTTCTGGAAAAACTCTTCCTTTTGCTGCATTAGTAAGGAATTGAGGCTGAGTGTTTCTTTGATGAATTCGTTGATTTGCGGATTTTCTTTAAGTTTATCTATCATGGCTTGTATCTGCGAATCCTTTTCTGCTAAGATGGCTTGTTTTTTTATTCTCATCTTTTTGAATTCTCTTTAGAGCTGGGCTACTCGTAATTCTGCTTGCTGATTGGATTTTTCTTGGGCTAATTGATGTTTTAGTAGTAGAATTCTATGTTCCTTTTCCTTGAGCAGCATTTGGACCTCTGTCGCCTTGTCAATAGTTGTTGTGGCATAGGCTCCTATGAATTGCAACAACTTTGTGAGATTTTGATATGGGTCGATAGGTGAGTCCTTCCATATGATGTCCATTGGTTCATTTTCCGGAGTTGTAACAGCCGCATCGTCCAGTTTTCTTTTCTTCCTTTGTCTCTTGACTACAAATTTGTGGGTAGGATTGTAGAATACATCTAATGGAGGTATTTCCTTAATTCTTAAAACGATTTCTGAAGTAGGAGTAGCATGAATCATCTCAATGTCTTGAGTGCCTATAGCTCCTTCCCCCGTTGTTTCTGGATTTGACTTATTCTGGGTTTACTTGGGAGTTTGCATTCCATATATTAGCTCAGGGTTTGTATATGTGTGGATATTTTAGTTGATTTGTTCCCATTCTTGTTCTAGGTAAATAATTGGAAATTTTCCTGACTGAGTTGAAGTAGAGGCAACCTCTACTTGTTTCTTTGCTAAGGCTTTCTCGGTCATCTCCTTTGTAGTTCCCGTTATATCTTTTTCATACTCTTTATTTGTGTTTCCTCCCCCATTTTGAGACTATTTCTCTGAGTGCTTCGGCTCATGCATAGATCTCTCTTGGGTTTCTTCTTCAGAGTTTCCTTTGGAGCTGCCCTCCAAGATTACACTGGGAGTTGGATCCCTTATTGGTTCAATTTGCAGTAGGTCCAATGGGACCTTTAATAATCTCTTTTTCCTGTACACATGAAAATCCTTAACATCTTCCGGGGTCAAAAGTAGTGATGCCATATGAAAAACTTGTGAAAATGTTTCTTCATGTAGGAATAGGTCATCAAAGGTGTCCTTTTCATGGGTGAACTATTTTACTTTTACCATAGTAGTAAATTCCTTAACAGTCCCATCTGGGTCATACCGCCTTCCCTGAAATGTAGCTATTTTCAGAGACTTAATAATCTATGCTTCTTTTAAAGCGTGTCCATAATCGTGTAGTGTAAAAGCACCACATGGTAATGGGAATGTAGGCCAAATGGCCTTTTTCAGTCCTCTTCTTAACTCGCCTTCCCCTGTTGTTTGGTAGGCTATTTCTCTGGCCATTAGTTTATTGGGGACATAATATGGGAGGACATGTGGTGAAGAAATGCTCCCAAAAAATCTGATGTAGGTGAATGTTTCTTCCCCAAACCATCTGGCTACTGGCAAGATATCTACTTTGTCCTATTTAGAAAACCTAGGGGCGGTTCTATCGTACACTTCTCTATGAATGGATAGCATAACCCCTTGATAGATTTTATAAAAATGGGGGTGGAATTCATATTCCCACAAAATTTTATGGTATATATGGATGCGAAGCGGGTTCTATACAATCCATTTCCATCCCATATTGTGAATTTGAGAACAAAAACAGATTGCATCCATAACAAAAGCACTCATGAAGAAAGGGGGAAAAATCCTTAAAGAAGAACTTCTTTTCCTTCTATATTCTATAATGGCCTTTGCCAAAGTTTCTAATAAAATATGAGCCCGGTTCATAATTGTTGCATTCGCTATTGCATGTATTAATGGGAGCCATTCCATGGAAGACTTAGTGCTTTCAGATCTACCGAATAACCTACATATCATTGCTGCTATGAAACTATGAGGGGGAGAAATGGATGTTGTTGAGTACATACAAGTTTTATCCCGTTTGATCTTGCCTTCGCTTGATTTCTAGGTCTGCATGACATCTGATGGGTCCTCATTTTGTTTAGCGAATTTCTCAAGGAACTGGTACATAAGTCGTAGGTTGTCCGCTAAGAAATACCCCATGATCTCTTGCATGTGATTCTTGAAGGTTTTGTCTGTGATGTCTACCTCATCAATTACCCATTTCACCATATATGTGTATGGTAATATTTTTGGTCTTGTAGCTATTCGGTGTAGGAATGAGCATGTTGTTTCGAAATAGAAGGCATCAAATGACTCTTGAGAATCTTTCGTGCTCTTTATTACTAGTGGCCTGGGCTTCTCTTCTTTTAACAAGTTATACATGGCCTCCCATGTCGAAGTTCCTCCATCCTTGTGGCATGTGGTATCAGAGAAAAGCGACACCATTTCTTATTTCGTAGATGTAGCTGCCTTTCCCTTCTTCACCATTTTTTCTAATGATGTTCTCTACAGAGTTTTCCTAAAATGGAGCAAAACGCAAGTCATCAGATAAACACAAGTGAGAATGACAATGAGAATAAATGATACAGTTAACCTCAAAAAGGTGACAAGATGGGAGCTTTTATTCAAAACGTGGATGAAAGGATATCGTATCACGTTGAGTCGATCTTATCATTGCCTTTATTACTCATTAAACTAATTCATCACAAATGGGAAGGAAAAAATTTAAGGTGGCTTGTTTTAACTGCAAGAATGCCGATTTTGCAATTCCGATAATATTATCACAATATCGTAAATCACACTATCTGAATTTTGGTTGTGTGATTTCCTAGAGTTTTTTAATATTTTGCGGGATACGAGATGCGAGATAAGCGACATATTCTTTATTGTTTAGAGTGTATTTTTCCCAAATGAGTAATTATTTCATAAAGTGATTTTCACTATGTTCCAGACTTAACTTACAATTTATAACATTTGCTTCTATCAGGTTTGGGTTTTATCACACTTTGCAAGCTTCTGCAATTCATAAGATTGGAATTTTAAGTAAATTGATGCGATGCGATGAGGTTGACTCATTCTATCACAATATCACATTTCGCATGTTACGACATGATTTGCGAGTTGCGTCCTTTGTGAATGATGATATGTGATTGAGATAAGCGCTTCATTTGATAGGAAATGCCTTAAGTCTTAGTTTTGAATGAAAAGTCTAATGATGTCTAAGTTAAATGTGATGATTCATTCTATTGCAATTCACAGATTTTGTTTGTTAATTAACTATTCAATGCACTTGGTCTAATGGTATGTGAAAATGCAAGAATTGCTAGCCTTAGATGGTTTTGACTCGATATCTTGATTTATTTCTAAAAGTTCAAAGGAAAGCGCCTATGTGCTAAATTTTTCTTGGAGGGTTTGTTATAAAAGGTCCCCATTTATTAATAGAATATTAACCATTAAACTTAATAGCACAAAAATTGGCGATTTGCTGGAAGAACCAATTATCTCTGATAGTGTTTTGAAATTTTTAGAACTTCCAAAATAAAGATAGTTCAGAAAATAGGAATTACATGAAATTTAAGATAAGTAACATTTCTATGAATAAGAAAACCAAATCCACCTAATTATCATCCATTTGAATATCCTTTTCAAAATGAAAATTCCTTTGTCTACATCAGTCTTTACTTGGTTTTAAAGATAAAGTAGGGGGCTCTCGTAAATTAGATTTTAGATGTAGTCATTTTTCACAGGTAGAGCCTCTGTTGCCAATAGGCGTCCATAGCCTCAACAAGGTCACCTTTTAACCAATAATGATTAAGTATCCCATCCAGATAAGAGTGCAATTTTTAGAGATAAATTCAGATTCATATACTTATTTTTCTTTCTTTTCTAAACAGGGAAAATTTTAAGAACCTCCTCTAAATTTATAAATATAATAAATGGGCGAATCTCCATGGTATATAGGAAAAATGGAA
>APFE031160117.1:159212-173345 GCA_000404065.3 Pinus taeda
ATATTATTAGATCTTAGTAATATATCTTCTATAATATTATGCGTTTACCATACGAATAAAAGTTTTAATGATCATATTCAATTAATATATTAACTTTACCATAATAATAATATTAATAAGTAATACTTATTTAAATTATTAGAATAAAAACGATGTTGAATATATATACCCATAATTTCGTCAAATTAAAATTTAAACCTAGAATTCAATAAAACCTAAGAAACTATTATCTCTATTTTATATACGGATTTAATATTATTAATATTAAAATTTTACCATTATGCTAAACTAATGAAACTATAAACTTTTATCATAATATTAGGATAAAGGGAAATGATCTTACCATGATATCAATTCTCTAGCTAATATTATTATTGCTAGGGCTAATGATGAATTATTTACAATCGATCAGCTATAACATTATCATAAGGAAATTTTTTATTTTCTAGGAAAAGGGGTTAAAAGATTTAATTAAAAATCCACAGCGGATTAAGGGAGGATAAAGGATAACGTGAGACAAAAGAGAAGCAGGAATGAGGAGGCTAGGAAGACAGGGTTGGGATCCAACAGCTACTAATCTTCCAGCCATCATCCCTATTAAGATTATTAGGCATTTTTTCGATTTCAAGGGCCTCTCTAAACTTTCGATGGTGAAACTGCGCGACCTTTGCAATAACCTGAGCCTCTTAAATACATACATGATGTTTAGTCTTCTCGGCATGTTCTGCAAGGGCCGAAGACTTGGCCCTTCCATGCCTTAAGTCAGCCGAATGCTCATTAATCCTTTGATTAATAGAGTGACCGGTATCACCAATGTATGGTGTCCCACAGGAACAGGGAATGACATAGACGCTCTTCATGTCTTTTGGGTCGATAGGATCTTTTACAGATCTAAGGGAGGCACGGATAGTATTAAGAGGTCTAAAGGTTGCGGGGACATTGTGCCTCTTCAGAATCCTGGCAATCTTATCAGTGGTTCCCTAGATGTAAGGTAGGTGAACCCCCATGACACGATCTTTAGGATCCCTATGGATTGAAGGCTCCTTGCGGGCCTTGAGGAAGGCTTTCTGACCCAGGTGTCTACTGTAACCATTCTTAACAAAGACATCTAGGAGATGAGCCTTCTCCTTTTCCAAGCTCTTTTCATTAGATATTCTCACAGCACGGGTAGCAAGCGTGCTAAGAACGCCCAGCTTCTGAGCGGGGAAATGATGGGAGCTAGCATGCAGATATTGATCGGTATGAGTTTTCTTTCGAAACACCTGGTGAGAAAAGGAACCATCCTCATTCTTAGAGATGAGAACATCCAGGAACGGAAGACATCCATTGACTTCCTTTTCCATAGTGAATTTAATGGCGGAGGACTGGTTATTAAGATGACGAAAGAAAAGATATTTTCTTCCGTCCTCTTAATAACCAGTCCTCCACAATTAAATTCACTATGTAAAAGGAATTCAATGGATGTCTTTCATTCCTGGATGTTCTCATCTCTAAGAATGAGGATGGTTCCTTTTCTCACCAGGTGTTTCGAAAGAAAATTCATACCGATCAATATCTGCATGCTAGCTCCCATCATTTCCCCGCTCAGAAGCTCGGCGTTCTTAGCACGCTTCCTACCCGTGCTGTGAGAATATCTGATGAAAAGAGCTTGGAAAAGGAGAAGGCTCATCTCCTAGATGCAGGGGAAAATTTTAAGAAACCCCCCCTTAAATTTATAAATATAATAAATGGGCGAATCTCCATGGTATATAGGAAAAATGGAAGGCGATTTTATCAATAATATAATATGTATATATAATTTTTTGGCGAATCTCTCACCAGGCATGGCGAATATTTTACTCAATTAAAATCTTGTAATATCTTGGCAAGTCTTTCACTACCATGGTGAATACCATGGGTCAATACCATGTGCCATTTTGGTGAATACCATGGGTCAATACCATGTGCCATATTTTTATTAATTCTAATATTAGGGTTAATAATGGTTCTTTTGCATGGTATTAATAACAATCTAGTCCATGGTATTTGTCCCATAGTACTTTGCCCATAGGTTTCACCTAAATATAACCCATTTTTTGAGTGTTTGTAAATATAAGGTGATTTATGGAGTAAATATAAAAAAATGTTTTATTTGTTTACCATACCTCTCGTTTTTTTATATTTTTATTAATTTACCATACCTCTTTTACAAATATGGTTTTTGGCCCATAGGATTCACTTAAATAAAACCTCTTTCGAATGAGGGTTATGGACTAAATATAAAAAGATGTTTTTTTATTTACCATACGTCTATTTTATTTATATTTTTATTTATTTATTTACCATACCCTTTGAGTAAGTATAAAAAGACGTTTTATTTATTTACCATACCTCCACTTTACTTATATTTTTATTTGTTTACACCCTTACATGTATATAAGGTGACTTATGGAGTAAATATAAAAAATGTTTTATTTATTTACCATACTCTCATTTATTTATATTTTTATTAATTTACCATATCTCTTTTATAAATATGGTATTTGGCCCATAGGATTCACTTAATAAAACCTATTCTTGAAAATGGGCGAATGGATTCACTTAAATAAAACCTATTCTTGAAAATGGGCGAATGGAAGGTTGTAACTCCTAATTTCAAGGGCTAAATTTACCTTTTTACCCTCTCCCTTAAAATAAGGTGGGCTATTTGAGGTGATTTGTAAAAATGTACTATGATACAAAATATTCGCCCACTAAAAATTTAAAACCCCTTAATTTCGCCAAAGGGCGAACATTCGCCCCTAAAATTATCCTTGTTTCTAAATAATTTATTTTTCTTAAAAATTTCATTTTTTCTACTTAAAGGACATTATCTTGGTTTGGTAGCCAAAATTGACAATTCCATTCACTAGTTGTAACTCAACTGAACAAGCTGGCTTGTGATGAGACCCCTTTTCTCTTGATTAAAATAATCTCAAGCCATTACCCTATTTTGATATGCATTATTGGTAATTCCAGTTAATTATCTTCCTATGAACATGGTAAGTCGGCTCTTGATGAGACCTCTTATCCTTTAAGTTGAAGTATATTTTAGAATTACACTCTAAAAAGAGAAAAAATTACTAGAAGGGGAGAATCATTGAATCCTTAAGAGTTTTTGGATGACAATTATAGAGTTAAGGATGCTTTTCTGCAGAGAGTCTTTGCTTTTTTATAGATACTTTTCTTAACTGATGGTAGAACAAAGGTTTCTTTATAAAGTTTAGGTTTTGAAAAGGATAAGAAATTTTGGTGGAAAACAAGCAGGTTTCAGAGTAATAGAACTTAGCTTATGTTTCAAATGTGAAAATTATCTTCTCAACAATTTCTACTTATACAAGCGAAAAGTCAAAATATAAAAGAGATTATTATTATAAAAGCCAAAAGTAAATGCTATTTAACTTTTATTTTCCTAAAAAAGTAAAGGCAATAGTGTACACGGGATATAAGAGGTTATCTTCTATGAAAAATATTTCTTCAAAATCTGCCCATTAACAGGTAGAGAATCTCTCTTGTCTAATAAATCTTGTCGTAAAAAGGTGGATGGGCCGATTTGCTCCACAATCTGAAATGGGCCAAGCCACATTATTTGGAATTTGGTATGCTTACCTTGTTCCTCATGTGCTTTATCCCACTTCAATACAAGCTCTCTGAGATGAAAAGATTTTGGACTTACAGAATTTGCATCAAATGAAGTTTTAACTAATTGTTGATGATGTGCATATGTGATTTTGGCTTTGTCTCTTTCTTCTTCGAGCTCAAGGATTTGCGATTGCCTTAATTGCATAGAAGAGGAATGTGTTTCTTCAATAAATTGAACCAGGGCTAGAGAGGGAATAACTACATTTGTAGGGAGAAAAACCTCTTTCCCATAAACCAAATTAAAAGAAGTGCCTATTGAGGCTTTTTGTGTAATTCGATCTGCCCATAGAGCAAATGTTAAAGGTTTGTGCCAATTTTTTTGACTTTGATCAATGATTCATTTGATGATTCTTATGAGATTTTTGTTTGTAGATTTGGCCAAACCATTTCCTTGAGGATAATAGTTAACAGAATATTTAAGTTTAAAACCCATTTTAAGAGAAAGTTTTGTCATAGCATTGCTTGTGAATAAGATGCATTGTCAAACATGAGGGCAGTTGGTAGGCCAAATTTGGTAATAATAAACTGATCAATAAATCCAATGATGTTTTCAGAATTGGCTGCCTTAAGTGGAATTGCTTCCACCCATTTTGTGAAGTAATAAGTTGTTGTAAGGATATCTATATATGTGTGTGTGTGTGTGTGTGTTGCTTTGAAAAGTGAGGAATTCTCTCACCTATTATGTCAAGTCCCCATTGTTCAAATGGCTATTCAATGTTGACCGACTGCAATGGTAATACGGGTTTCCTCTGTCTTCCAACAACTGTTTGAAATTTTTTACATTTCCTTGCATATTCGTGTGCATATTTGAATAAGGTTGGCTAATAATAGCCAGCATGCAGGATTTTATGTGTTGTTGTGTCTCCTCCAAAATGTCCATCAACTGGTCCATCATGGAGTTCCTACAAAACCTCTTCTACCTAATATTTTTCAAGGCATCTAAGAAAAACATAATCATAATTTTTCCTAAACAACACATAATTGATGATCTCATAGTTCTTAGCTTTTATCTTCAAAGTCCTTTTTCTTTTGTAACTAAGTTGCATAGGGGCATATCCATTTTTTAAGTAAAAGATGATATCAACATATTTGGATTCAGTATCATTGAGGCTTACCTCACATATTTGTATATCATCACATGAATCTTGTAGTGTTCGTAAATTGAATGCTCCTGCTAACATTCTGCAAAAACATTGACCTTTAACAATTTTAGTTGGTCTGATCTCAATGTCATATTCTTGCAATGTTGTTACACAATTTTCTCTTTTCTCGTCTACATCTCTTTGCATCACTAGATTTCTTACAGCTGAGAATGGGACTACTTCCTTAGTGTGAGCCTTGAGAAGAAAGAGTTTGAAATGATTTATTGATTTGAAAACAACAAAAGCTTGTTTTGCAACATCTGAGTAGTTTAATTCATCCCCCTACAAATTGGAGCTAAAAAAAGAAATTGGTGCTTCGATTTTGTCATCATTGACCGTGTCAGTATAGCTGCATATGATGTATAGAAAGAAAAGGTATATAAAATGAAATGATTAGAAAAATTCGGAGTTGATAAAGAGAGAACATTTATGATTGATTATTTAATTAGATTAAAAGCTTCATGCTCGGTATGTCCCCATTTAAAAACATAATTTTTCTTGATCATAGATTAGAGGGGTAAAACAATTCGTGAAAAGTCAGGGACAAATATTTTGACAAAATTTATTTAGCCTAGGAAAGATTGCATGGATTTTTTATTATAAGGTAAAGAGATTTCATAAATTTCTCTTACCCTATCAGGATCAATAAGAATTCCTTCTTTGGATATGATAAATCCAAGGATCTTTCCTTCACTCAAAGCAAAGAAATATTTCTTGGGATTGAGAGAAATGCCATACCTCTAACAATGGAATTTCCTCTAACAATGCTCAAGATTTTTTTAAAATCCTTTAAATGATTACGCTTGTTTGAATACACAATTATGTCATCTAAATAAATCACCACTGATTTATTCACCAAACCTTTGAAAGTTATGTCCATGGCTCTCTGAAATGTTTCACTGACATTGGTTAACCCAAATGGCATCTTTTGATAGGCATAGGTGCCCCATTTGGTTTGAAACATGGTCTTTAGCCGGTCATATGGATGTACTAGAATCTGATTATAACCTGAAAATCCATCCAGAAAAGGCATCAGTTTTAAGCCTGCAACTGATTGTAGTATCTATTCCATAGGAGGTAATGGAAAGTTTTCCTTCTTACAAGATTTATTGAGATTGCGAAAGTCTATACATATTCAAATATCACCATTCTTTTTCTTGACTAGAACAAGGTTAGAAACCCCCCTTGAATGCCTAACAGGAAAAATTATTTTGGCTTTGAGAAGCTTATTCAATTAAGATTTTATTTGATTTTCTAAATTCGGATGAATCTTTCTTAACTTCAGTTGTACATTCTTTTCATCAAATATCATGGGAATGGTATGTTGAATGATGGAAGTATCATATGTCATAATATCTTCATAGTTCCAAGCAAAGGCATTTTTGTATTTCTTTAACAAATGAAAAAAGGCTATTATTTCATCTAGTGTAAGACCAAGTCCCAGATTGATATTTTGAGGTTTAAGGTTAGTTTCAAGATTAACTAATTCAAACCTCAAAGTTGAACTTTGAAGTTTTGAGTTAGTGGGTTTCTTGAACCTATCCTTAAGATCATATAAGTCTTCCAGCTTAACCACAGATTTAGGTATGGAATTTGAAGTTATTTCTTGCTTAAGTTGGTTATCATGCTGATCTTCATCTATTATCTGATCGTCATAAGAGCCTTCAAATGTTAGAAAATTTATGATATCCAGATCGTTATTAAAGATTCACTAATTGGTGATATTTTCGGGAATATAAGGCCTAAAAATTAATTCAATATAAAAGCAATCGACACTTTCATTTTGGAGTCTTGGGATAGGGGAAATGTTGAACATTGTAAAATGAGAAGTGAGGCCCTGGACTAATGATTGATAATGTTTTAAATGTTCAGAGAGGTAGTTTATAGTATTCCTTACCTGTTTAATTACAATTTATGAATCTCCAAACACTTGAAAATATTTGATATCAAGGTCGATGGATTTTGTTATCACAAAATCAACCCCTGATAGGCTGCTGATCAGGTAGACCTTGAGTAACTGTTTCAAACCTACTTTTGGCTGAGGCTTAGCCTCCCCAACTTGAGAGGGCTCTCTCACAAGATTAAAGATTTTGATAATGAATAAGATGGCTAACTTTATGAAACAAATGAATTCAGGGCATCTAGAATTCAACACATAGAGAATACATCAGAGGCAAATAGGACCACATAGTTTATAAATGTATGAAGGAAGTTGGAGCACAATAAGTGATTTCTAAGTAATCACACACTCATACCACTGTAGATAATGAGAAGAGGACAATACAAGACATTCTAAACATTGAATTCCTTCTGATTCCTCAGAAGTAAAGCCAAATACTGTATTACTTAAAACAAAGTATTACACAAAGCACAATATGAGAATTTCTCTGAAAATTTCCAACCCTTGATGCATTGCATTTTCTCCTATATATAGAGCTCCTTACATAATTGAGATTCCTCCTCTAGCATGAGGGGAATTCGAACTCTTCCTACTATGACACCTATTGATACTTAAAACTAACTGTTAGATGTAACTAACTGTTGACTGGCAGTTCTAGAGACCTAAAACAATTAGGAGTCTAATTCCTCATCATGTTGGTAGTAGCATTGCTTACAATCCAAACACATTCTCTGACAAATGGACTTCTTCAACTTAGCTGCGATGATGGTTTGAAACTGCCTACTGACCTTTGATGCCTCATCCCTGTGATTTTCTTGGAAATTAGGAAGGTGTTCCTATTTTTCTGCTTTTGGCCTCCACAAGGATCTTTGAAATCAATTATCTCTTTTTTTTTCTTAATTGCATAAAAATGCATTGGATTATCTTGTTTTCCACACACGGTAGACCTTGCTCATATACACATGTTAAGAAAAAACTTCTTTAATGGTGCCCAGAGCATTATGAATCAATACTGGCTATGAAATAATGACCATTTTCATAACATATAGCTTAGAGTTCATGGATGTCCTTCCTTTACTTGTTTTGCCCTTGCTGGATGTTTACACTTTGTAAATAATCCTTTTCAGAAATTCCTCTTCAAAAAGATTTCCCTTTGTCTCTCAAAAATGGTCCATCAAATCATAATATGCAGCTATAGCAGTTTCATAGCACGCTACGAAGCTGTTGTGCATTAGGCATCACCTAGAGCAGTTTCATAGCGCGCTACGAAACTGTTGTGTAATTTCAAAAACATAGTTTTAAGACCAAAATTTAACCTTTCTGAGTCTTACTTTTTCTTGAAATGGCTTCTCCATCTGTCATGAAGCTATTCAAAATTGAATATAATAGACACCATTCTTCAAGGAAAACTTCAAAAGGTAATCTATCAAAATTTAGGACTTAGCCTTACTTGCTGTGTGATTTCTTTTAGCTAAGGATGTCCTTCACGCTAGCTTAGTTGTATCTTCAGATCTTCGATTTGCCTCTTCATAATTCTGGTTCCAGCTCTCAGTTTTGCATTGACCCTTATGATGTATCTTGCCTCCTTTATTGAAGGGACTGTCCAGGTGTAGTTTTGAGCATGACAATTGACCACTTCAGGTATTGAAATCATTTTATCTTCCCACAGAGCCTCCATTTTATTAAAATAAGCTTCCTTGATTGCATGTTTCCTTGAGATTTTTTATTTTATTTATTTATTTTTATTTTTATTTTATTTATTATTATTATTATTATTATTTATTTATTCATTTATTTTTATTATTCTTTTTTTAGTTTGGCAATTTGAAGATTTTCTAACTTCAATTTCTTTTCCAATTCTTCAAAACTACATTCCTCCTATTGAGAGATAACTGCCTTACCTCTATCATTTGTATGCAACTGTGATGATATTTCTGATGAAGCCATAGGTCTTTCATGAGATTTTGTTACCTCCCTTGTTTCGCTTGCTTCTAGCAGCGCCTCTTGTATCTCTTTTGAACGCCTTGTCCTAGGTCTTCTTGGCTTAAAAACAAACTCAGAGACTTGATCATCAAATTCGAGCTTTTTAGAGGTTTTGGCCCTTTTGGTTTTGCCTTTACCTGTTTCTATCAATTCTGCTTGAACCATAGGAGATTCTTCAATGTCATTTGCTTGAAGCAAATCATTCAGACTTCCTTTTGAAATCGGGGTTGCCTCAGTAACCACTGTCTTGCCTTTTTCTTTAACTAACTGGCTCCTGGTTACTCTTCTTTGGACTATTTCACCTGTGGATTGTTCTTGTACCCTTTCTTTGACCTTATCTTTCCCTTTTTGTGCCTGTTGGGGTGTATCTCGGATTACTAGTGGTCTTGTGGGCTCCTTTACCCGCTTCGTAGCTTTCAACTTCATGAATCTCCTGGATCTTGTTTATGCACAATGACTAACTTTTGGTGGAAAATTCTTCGTAGCCTGAGGACTGAGACCAGTTTCATCCTTGAAGCCAGACATAAACATGAACATGGACCAATCTCTATCTATTTTCTGGAGCTCATGTAAAACGATCAACTTGACTAAGCCGTGATGAAACAACGAGGTCTCACAGGCTTCCTTCTTCAACTGAACCTTGTCACACATTTTGCCTAAGCTACGAAACAAATAGAAAGACAAATCAAGAGATGTCTTTCCAGTGAAATGAAGCAGAAGCTTGAAGTGATAAGAATACACCTTATGATACCTCCCCTCATAGGTGAAGTATCTCTGTATGCAGGTAAGTAAATTGGCATATGAATATTTGACAAAACTCTTGGGCACTGATTTGTTTAAGTCTAAATCAATGAACTCTGGCTTCAAAAATTCTTTGCATGGAGTCATATCAAACTTGAAATTTTTAAACCACTTCTCCCGTCCCCTTGGAATTTCAGTGACTGCAGATATAACCTCTGGAGAGATGGGTAATTCAAGCACCCCAACTTTCGAATTCAATCCTGTGAAATTTAAAGCAAATTCCCTGGTGACTTCCATATGGCCTCCTTCAAGTTTCTCACAAAATCTCCAACAGCCAACCTGTTTGAAGGCTTGTTCAACTTCATTGTTCTTTAGGATAATATCTAAGCCTTCAGGTTCATTCCTCAGACACCTTCCTGACCTATGATCTTTCCTTTCTGTAGACCCCTCCATGGAATTCCTGCAAAGTGAAGATTAAAGAAGCTTGCACCGTCTTAATCTCGAACACTGCCTCGCTTGAAATGGATACGGAAAGCTGCCTCACTTGATATTCAAATAATTCTAATTGAACGCCTGCCAATTTTCTCCTCATGCATGAACCCAAACATAATCATGACTGTGAATACTTGGCTCCTTTTTTAAACTTGCAACTTGAGCGTACCAAGACACCTAACGACCCTAATGATGAGAATAAGTGGTTGAATGTGATAGAAAAAGTGTATGGGATGACAAATGATGATGTAAAAAATAATGGATTTTGATATATTTGACAGCTGGATGAGATTTGCTATGGATCTACACGAATCCCCAATTTCGTAGCGCAGCCAGTGCAAATTCTGGGTTTTGCGCTACGAAAACTCCTAGACTGGGTTTTGCGCTACGAAAACTCCTAGACGGTTTTGTAGCGCATAAGAACCTTAAAACAAATTTAATACATGGAATCTATGTGTGTTGTAGGACCAGTGATGGGAAAGAACGGAGTGTTGACCCTATTTGACCATACCAACAAGACTCTTTTCTAGAACTTAGACACTGAAGCAACCATGGAAAGACTAGACCAAGACTGCCACTAATCTTTTGGAATAAAACTAATGCTTAGAATTTAGAATTCATTTCTTAAGTGATAACAAATTTATAGAGCCCTTGAACTAATGAATCATATTCGACAGTTGTTATTTGTGCATTCGAATCCAAGTCTGCATGCTAACACAATTTTTTCCCCTTCTGGGCTAACTAATGTGCATCCTGCTCTAGCTCCATCATTAGATTTAGATCCATAAAAAATATAATTTCCAAAATAAATACTCAACTACAGGTTTATCTACAAAATTTATGCACTTAGAAGAATCTGTTTGATAATAATTTTCGACTTGTGATATAACAAAATTTCCAAGAAGGGGAAGAAATGATTCAACTGAATAATTTTCAATGATATTGTTGTTGTATGCGATGGGTTCATTTTCTCCCTCTAGCTCTGTGATGATATACTTTTGATGTTTCTCTCTATCAACCCTTATTTGATTCAACTTACCGTTATAAGGAAGCCACATGTGGGACTAGTCAATTGCAAAATAGCCATGAAGCTTTTCTTACCAGTCTCTACTAAGGATTAAACTGTAGAATTCAGGGATATCAGCCACAAGAATGTCAATGACTTGACACACTTTCGGGTTTGATGAGAGTCGAATAGTGACTTGATTGAGTTCCCCTATAACTTCGACTTGAGATCGATCTAACTGCACGATGCGAACAACAGATTCTTGGGGCTCCACATTCAATTTCGCATAAAATGTTCTTGGTAGAATGTTGGATGAAGCTCCAGAATGAACTAAACAATTGTGTATATTTTTATTGAAAACTTCAAAATTAAAAATAAATGGAGGTGTATGGGATTTGGATATTCCTCCTATTAGAGTGATATCAGTTGAATTGATTTTATCTAATGAGGTAGTAGGGGGCTTTCCCATTTCTTGAGCAACCTGTGAGATTACAGCAACGGGAAGAGGAGAAGTAGGGATTGCTTTTAGTTCTTTGAGCAATAATTTATGTTGATATTTTAACTTTCTAAGCTCATGGAATGTAATATTTTCCCTAGTATTTTTCATATCTTCAACGATTTTGTATTGCATTTCATCAGAGACTAGTAAGGTTTTAGCTGAAGGTGAAGAATTTGATTGAGGAGGAGTGCTTTGAGTGGATTTGGGGGAATATTTCTTACATATTGCTTTATCTTTGAGAGATAGAGTTGATGCTTTCTATTTTGGATTTGTTTGTGGAAAATCTACAGTGCTTCTTCTCTTGGTTGTGATAGGTAATTATTCTCGTGCTTCTTCATTAGGAAGGATAAAATCCCACATTCCTTGTAATTCAACAACTTCTTCGTCATTAGTTTGTTCTTCAGCTGTGGAGATTTCCTCTTCCTCTACATCTGATTCAGCATTTGATATTGTACTTGGAGGCTTAGGATCAAAGGAAGGATTTTTTTTGTAAGGTATATAATATTTCCTTGAAGAAGTATCATCTACCTTCTTTTTGATGTCGACCATTTCATTGGACATAGTTTTATGGACCTTTTGCAGTCCTTCAAGATCAAAAGGATCGTTAGGTGATTTTTTCTTGGATTCATCCATAAAAGTTATCTTCTTGGATTTTCATTCTTCTAATGCATTCTTTTTCTCTAAAGCTAAAATGTGTTTTTCTACAACTATGGCTTCTTTCATATTTCCTACCAAAGTTGGTTTGGCAGGCCTATCGACAAAAATAACTGCATTTGAGGGAAGAGTGGAAATGTACCATTCATTTTGGACTTCATCATTGGGCTTGGATGTCGTTTTGGGATATTATTAAAACGTGAATTTAAGTCCTTAATTGGTTGTCTAGGTTCAACTTTCAAGTTGGATAGATAATTGAGAAGAGTAGTTATCAATCAGTCATCTCCAAACTTGGTTAGGAACTGCTCTTGAAAGGCATCCCAACTATTAATGGAACCAGATGGTAATGAAAAATACAATGATCCTACTGAACCTTGTAAAGTATAAGGGAATAATCTTAAAACTTCATCTCCTTCTACCATTGCATTTAGATTTATGGACAACATAAAGTTGTTTATGAGTTTTTTAGCAGTCAGACCATCATCAGGGTTAAATTTTGGCAACCATTTCATTGGATGTGCAGGTAGTGGGTGTAATGGTCCTGCCATTCGAACAACTCCTGGATTTGTCCATGGTATTTAAGCCATAATGAGTACCTGTGTAGAGGAAGATGTTCCAGTGGTTGAAGGTTATTGAGTAGAGGAGGCTTGTGCTCCAATACCAGTGTAAATCAGGATCTGGAGTTGTGAGGTGGATGATTGATTTTGTGATGAAGTTGATGGAATGAATGAGGGTGTTTCGGGTGATGATGAGAGAACCCCACTATGAGATTTAGAGTGTGTTTTCTTAGTTTTCCTTCAGTTTGGTAGAGGGAATTCAAACGGGGGGATCCAAAACTTTCCGCTCTATGATCTAGTTAACCTTTGACAGAAAGGAAACTGAGAAGAAACACTAGCTTGGGATAACTCAGATTCTTCTTGAGATAAAGAAATCCCTTGCAGTTTATGGATTAAATGCTGCACTTCAGGAGTTTCTCTAGAAGAAGATTTGTTCGCCTCCTATACCAATAGGTTTCATCTTTCATGATTGTCTTGATTGAACTATGGAATATGTTCAAACCTTCTTTCTTGAGCAAAGGTGTTCCATATTCTTGAAAAACCAAAAAATCAAAAAAGTTAAAAAATGTAAAGAGGGTGTACCCTAAAAGAAAAATCAAAGGGTAAGAAAATAAAGTGGTCAAAAAAAGAAGTGAAAGAAATGAACCCCAAGCAAAAAACAAACCAAGGAAAGTGTGCAAATCCAAATGCCACTACTACTTCATTTTTGTAATAAAACAATTGTGTGCATCTTGTCCAACCTTTGCCACAATTCATGAATAAGTCAAACTGTTTAAACTTGGCCTACTCATATTTCAATTTCATGTTGTAGATTAGAGAATAAATATTTGACCAAACAGTTTAATCTTGGCAGGTAAGTAGATAGTTAGAGTTAATAAAAGGTGCTCAACAGTTTAATCTGAGCCCTTGGATGTAATAAGGGTAGAATTAGATAGATTTTCCTTGTAAAAAAAAAAATGTTGATGAGGGTTTGCAAGTCTAAATGCACCCTAATAAAGAAGAGAAAATGGTAGTATCAAGTAGATAGGGTAGGTAGATGGTGCTGCAAAGTGTTATCTGATGAATGATGTTGCTACATGTTTTTGATCCTTTACTTTCATCACAAGTACTAAAGCAGGAAATACGCTAGAAAATCACCACAAGCAAAGTCAAACTCATTAACCTCCCTCATCGCTTTCCCCTCAAAAGTTTTACTAACTTCCCGAAAAGTACTAAGGTATTTGGAGATCAAAGGGGCTCAAGGCATTTCCTTGACCTCTGCAGGGACCGGACCCTCAGCCTAATGATCAAAAAGACCTAAGTACTTAAGATAATCCATCATTATAATCTTCCATCTTTAACTTTGTCCTAAGTAAAATCCAATTTTACTTAGGAAACTCATGCAAAATTCCATAAAAATCCCTCAAGATAACTTGCTATTCTAAGTTTAAGTGTTGAAGATAAAATATTGCAATTTAATTCAGAAGTTATCACTTTCTTAGATGTGCAAAAATATTTTG